>JADLZK010000248.1:0-93032 GCA_015847255.1 Hyparrhenia diplandra | reverse complement strand
CCATGCCCACGGTAAGAAGGAGCGGTAGGCCGAGGAAGCGGAGTACGCCCGCTCGTCCAACGCTAGATGATTCCGCACCTCCATCCGTAGTGGTGTATCTCATAGATAACCTGGTTGTTCGAGCCCCGTGATGTGCCTTTACCCAACGCCGCTTGAATAGAACTTCCTTGACCAACACCTTGTGGAATAGCCTGTGTTTAGTTGTCCAAAGTTTGGATAACGTTTTGAAATTCTTGTCACGTGGAATCATTAAATATAGTAAAAAGACATATGCATGGAGCATTAAATGTAGGTAAATGTAACAACTAATTATAAAAGTGATACGGTACACTTTTCAGCCACTTGTCAAACTTTTAGCTTGAACTAAACACAGCCTATAGTGTTTGAAGTCCTATAAAATTCGTTGACCGTTTACTTGACTTATTTTTATTAATATTACTACTACCCTACCACTAGTACTAGTACCATGTAGTCCTTAGCCAACGTGCCCGCTCAATAAAACTTAATACGCAGTAAATCTAACACGGCTAGCAACTAAAGGGTCGAGTCACCGCCGGACGCCCTATCTGCTTTAGGCCCATCTGGACGCCCAACTAGAGCCCACGGCTGAACTCACACCTGCTCCTCGTCGCATGCCGCCCGCCGAGCAACGCTTTCCCCACCGCACGAGCCCGGGCTTCCTCTGCGCCCGCGCCCAGCCGCTCCGCCCCTTCGCCTCTCTCGCCGCCCGGAAGGAGGTCTCCCCGCCCATCGCCCCAATCGGGCCCCATCGCCTACCGGCCCGCACGCCCAGCCCTCCATGGTATCGGGCGCCCGGCGCGACGGCGGCCGCCGCCGCCGTGGCAACCGTGGGTCGCTGTGGGAGGCAGATCCGAGGAACCAGGTGGAGGAGGAGGGGAGGAGTTCGCAGCGCCAGATCACCGAGGGGAAGGGAGGAGAAGGGCGGAAATGGAGGACCAGCATGTGGCCAAGGTCGCCGCGACGAGAGGATCCCGAGCAGAGGAGCACGCCGCGCTGCCCCGCCTCCTCCACCGCCGCCCGCCATCACCGTCCCGCCTCCGTCCCGCCACGCCCCGACCCGCCCCTCCGTCCCTGCCGCATCTCATGGAGTCCCCACTGGCCCCCACGCCGCCGCCCGCCCCGAGCTTGTTGAAACAAATGAAAAAACCATTGCAACATGAAAAAACCATTGCAAAGATCGAGAGACATGACTTCAACATTGACAGAAAACCGATTGCAACATCTCAGAGACAACGATTGCGACATCCCGTAAGAAACTCCAGGGTTCCCAATACATATGTTCCCAATGTATATGTGTGCTTTGCTTCGAGTATATGCATGTCCAGCACATATACGTATGTTGCTCGTGTGGAGTATCTTCTATGTTGCAAGTACCTGAATCCTATGTTGCAAGTACCGTAATCACTGTTGTTTGTTATACCCGAAAAACAAAGATGATTTCCACCATCGCTACATCTAGAAAAGCTCTAATGAAACATACGACTCTAACTATTGTTACAACCGAAATCCTCTAAATGAAATAGGCGTCTCACTACGGTTACCTAAAAAAATGTGGTCATGAAACAATATGATTTCCCCAATAGTTAGAACTAAAAATATGCAATGAAATAGCCGAAGTCTCACTATTGTTACACCTCAAAAATGTAACCATGAAGCAACATGATTTCCCGAATGTGACATCTAAAAATGATGCAATGGAACATCGAGTCTCACTATTGTTACACCGTAATAATGTGCTCATAAAACAACATGATTTCCACAAAATGTGCTCATGAAACAACATGATTTCCCCACCGCTACATCTAGAAACAAGGATGCAACAATAGGTTGAAGTAGACAAAACATCCTAAAAACAAGGATGCAACATCGATTGAAAAATGATTGCAACATCCGGCGACAATCAACATCCTAAAAGTCTCAAGACAAAGTCGAATTTGGGATTTCGCACCCGCAACATATGATTTGAGTAATTGCAACATATCTCTATTACCAGCAACATTGTTGATAACAAAAAGGATAAAAATAGCTCACATCTCAAAAAAGAGTAAAATACTCACCTCGTGGTACCAAAAAGGCCGGTATATAGCATCAACTCCTGGTTACACAAAGATGAAATCCATTGCATATTTACAAGATTTCAAAGATTTTCAAACTATCCTAACAGCTTGTGGTTATATAGGATCGACTTGCTCATGTCTTCTTCCTGCGTGGAAGCTCATGTACTTCTCCTTGAAGTCTTTTCGATAAATGCCATTGTGTTTCGATAGAAGCAAATGGACAAGAGTGCACTTCCTGTACTCATCAATCGTGACCGTCGTAAAAAAGAGAGAGAATGAAGCTTGCCGCAGACAAATATGAGCAAGCTTGTTTAGAGACAAAAAAGAAGAAGAAAGAGATGCAACACATACTTGTCAAATGGATGGTTTCATCATTTCCTTTCCATCACATGACTCCATGTAATCCATTATGTATATACCTCAATCATGCCTTTTTAAAAAGGATGGACAGAGAACAACGAAACAGTCCAATGCAACTTGCAAAACAGAACCAAAGACGCTAAAGAAATAAGGGGGAAAAAGAGGATCAACAATCTAGAATGAAACATACGAATTCTTCACAAAAAGTGTATGTCGTCGCCGCAAAACAGTTCCTTCACAAAAAGTGGGGTACACAAAATCAGTTTGAACTTTGAAACACCGACATTGATGTTTGAAACATCACAAGATAGCGTGAATGAAACATGCTCAATAAATGTTATGAAAAATAGAGAAGCCACAAAGATCTATCGATTTCATTGGCTAATATCGATTTCATTATTACGAACACAAAATAAATCAGGGAAATGAAACATGTAGAAAAATCGAGGAGAGCGCGATCGAAACATCTCAAACTGAAATCCTCTAGTGAATTTTTGTGTTGCATTTGAAAAATTCCAATACTATTACATCCGAAATCTTCTAATGAAATAGCCAAACATAAGATGGAAGTACACAGAGATGAATTTCACTTTAGTTGACTACTATTACCTTATGAAATAGCAATGGTTGACTACTACTACATCCAAAACCCTATAATGAAACATACAGATATGAAATAAAAATATGGCAACTGAGAGTATAAGTCTATGGTGTGGGAAGCTAATGGAATTATGGCAAGACTTTACATTTAATATATGTAGATTAATACTAATGGAATTATGGCAGTACTTTAAGCTATTTTCAAGAAAAACTTATATAATGAGAAGGTAAAACATCAACCTACATCCAGCCATCCGTAGGTATCCATAAAAACAAATGAAACATTGAGGCCAACTATTACAACATTTGTATACAACCATTGTAACATGTGCAAGAATGTAATCTATTTTTGCAACATTCATGTGAAATCCTTTGAAACATACCTTTAAAACCTTTGAAACATTTCAAAATATAAACTTCCAACATTCATCATATATCCCGATAATGCCTCTGCCGTGCCGTCCCGCATCGGTCGGTGCAAGCAAAGACCATCCAACCAAAAATTAAATGTCCAAATTTAAGCCCAAAATCCAAAATTCCAAAAGCTAAAATCATAAATTTGAAGAGCAAATAAGTTAGTGACTTACGTGTAATATATGAATTATAATGCAATAATAAAGTTATGAAGTCATGAGGAGACATCGAAAAAAATGATGCGGCAACAAGTCAAAACAACTACCGCAACACCTCAAAAACGATAATGTTGCAAATGTAAAACCAAAATAAAGGGAGGAGGAGAGCCCGGCTTGATCGGGTTGCCTATCGCTGTTCGCGCGGAGCTGAGTCGCTTGCCACCGCTGTCGCTACCGCCCGTCGGGGCGGTGGAGGCGCCGCCATCGCCACCGCCGCCTCCGCCCCGCCGAAGTTAGGAGGTGCTCGCCGCCAGTGACGAAAGCAAGAGCAAAGGTGGAGGGGAAGCACATGAGGCAACGTGGGACGCGCTCCTCCGGGGTGGCAGCGGCGGTTGTAAATGTAATCCTCTAATTACGGGCCCACTCCGCACCTGTCATTGTCCCAAAGACCTCCGACAAATGCGTATACACCCGATAACTTAAGAAGCCCCGTTGATAACTCATACCAGATCAACAAAGGAGTAGCTACAACATTACAACATTTGTTACAAAAATATAGATCGAGTGCGGAAGAATAATAACATTAATTTTACAAAATGTGAGTAAGTTACATTTGAGTAAACTTAACTTAATTAATTTGCGGAAACCGAGTAGACTAGAAGACAACCGGATCATGTCGCGCCCACCCGACATAACCTTGGTTAACAAAGACGAGTCAACACTCGCAACAAGGGTCAAAGAACCCCGAGTACGGAGTACTCAACAAGACTTACTCGACTAAAGAAAAAATAGGAGAAGACTCAAGAATGCTGGTCTAATAGGATTCAAGGTAAGGCTTTTAGCAAGAATCAAGGACTCGTTTTGCTGAAAAGCTTACTAAAAGTGAATCCTTACTTTCAAGGTTTTAGTTTCAAATTAGTAACTTATACTCTAAGTGATTCTATACTAGAGCAAACATTTCTTTCATAAGCCAACTTTCTTTCCTCAAAACCATATTCCATCAATTACTACGAAGAAGGGTGCGAGGATCAAGTCTCCTTTTCTCGTGGAGCAAACGCCGATTCGAACCGCTTAAAACCCAAATGGGGGATACCTCACCACACGACATATGTAGAACTTAAACTTGCATATGTCAACCCTCACTGGGCCGCCCAAAACGGACCGCGTCCCTCGCCACCCCGAGAGTACCGTACACCTCCAATCCGGGACTTTAACCCACGAGGGTAACATGTACTCCCGCCATCTCTCCACTCCCGGTCTTGCGGTTGTGCGTTCCCGATTTGGCTCACCTCCGAGATCTTGGGCTTACTCGTATATGTGGCCATTATAACAAATTCTTGATCCAAGGGCCAATCCACCTTGGGTCCTTAAACGACCAACACGGGACAAGCACGGCTAGGTATCCCGCCGGCTTTCAACCTACGTCCCGTCCGATCTCAAATTCATTTCTACTTCTCTTTCTTTTCGAAAAAGGTACCATACTCTCTCATGTAAAGCATTTTTAAGAAACAAATTAACTAATTAAGCGAGGGGCTAAGCATCACTAAGCATTTTCGAAATAAAACAGTTAACAAGGATGGTATTGCAATAAACAAGGATGATAATGCAAAGAATTAGGTTATCACTCAACTCCTAGAACTTAATGCAACATATCATAAACATAAGTGTAAAACCTTTGTAAAATACAAGGAAAGGTTTAAATGTATCCGGGCTTGCCTCAGACGAGGAAAGTCGATTCCGAAGTTGGACCACCCACGCCACACTTGACACCAACACCTCTGGTGGATGCACCTTCTCCAAACCTTGGTCATCGTAAACCACATCACTCTCGTTTACACTACACGTAATAATGATGCATGTTTAACATGATGGAATTGTAAACATGATGCTTGATGAATGCATGAAATAATAAACACTTGAGTACAACTTTCCTTCAAGATAAAGTTGCAACCCAACAAAACCAACTTGTTGAACTACTCTATAAGATATCATCACCATTGCCTAAGGAGTTCTCAAGGACCATTTGATTGTGGTATGATCCAAGTTTCACAAAACAATCCCAAAGCACACATCAAACCTAGGTCATTTACACTAACTACTCTCTTTTCTAATTAAACAAATAAAGCATAAAATAGAAAATAATTTAAACATTTCAAAATGACTCCAAACTTTTTATACAAGTAGATCACATCATAAAACAAGACCAAATAAATTTTCATGATTTTTGAATAAATATTTGATTTTCTAAAATCATAGAAGATGCATTTTTCAATTACACAATGTATTTTTAAAACATGCAAGAACTATTCAAAATCAAAGTCTCAAATTTTTCATGGATACAAATACTCATAGGAAGGCTCTACAGAAAGTTTTAGAATTTTAGAACCAACATATGAATTTCTATGAAAATAACAAAAAACAGGCACTATGCATTATTAAAGAAAATCGCAAAACACATTTTAAAGAAAATCGGGCCACTGGGCCAAAACTAGCCCGGGTCGGCCCACAAAGACTAGCAAGTCGGCCCATACGTCCGCCCGTGATGACAGGGGCGGGCCCGGTGTCACCGCCCGACCGGCCGCTCACGGCTTAGCGATCGGCCGGTTTTTAAGCCGACGGCGAGCTCGCCGGCCGACCGACCGCCCAAACTTCTTCCCTCACTCTCCCGCACACGCCGGCACCCTTTTCCCCTTCCTCTAAGATCGCCGACAAGCATGCCGGCGGTTATGGCGGCCCGGCGGCGCCAAGACGACGGTTACGGCTAACGGCGGCACCCGGGCGACGGTGAGGGTAGCAAATGACACCGGCAAGCATGGGCGCACAAAAACCCTAACTTAATCGAACCCGAACGGCCCGGCCCGCTGCCACGCGGGCGGCGCGCGACCAGCGGCGCCGTCGCGCAACGCTGCTCCGCGGCCGGGTGCGGAAACAGAAAACCGATGGCTTAAATGCGGTCGAGCTCACCCTCGAACACGGTGCTCAGACCGGTTTGGACGAGGCAAGGCGGAGATATGCTCGCGACGGTGATAAACGGGCGGCGGCGCCGAACCGGCGGTAACGACGACGTTCCGCTGGTCCGTCTGCTCGACCGCTAAAACAAGTGAGCCGATCAAGATCACCACGCCAAGGAGAATCAAGGGATCAAGATGGTTTTTGACGAGGCTCGCTAGAACCTACCGGGCGGCGTGAAGTGACGCGCGCGCCGCCGCCCCCCCGGAGAAGAAGGCGGTCGCGCGAGTGGCTCAAGCGGCGCGAGGCCGGGTGTTCAGGCTCAAACGGCGCAAGAGCGAGGCGGCCGGTGGCAAGGTGGCGTGGGCGACGGTGGCGTGAGCGGCGGATTTTTCCTAGGATCGTGTAAGGTCCTAGATGGCTAGAGGGGGGCGTGAATAGCCTATAAAATTTTCTACAAGCTCAACTAAACAAACCGATTAGTATAAAACACGGCGAAGGCGGTTTGCGCTAGCTCTATTGTCTTGCAAGCCTCTAGTGACAATTCTAAATAAATTCTATGATCTCTATGTCACACAAGAGCTATGTCACTACTCTAACTAGTGAACAATCCTTGTATGGTCCTTATGCTAGCAAGAACAACCTACACAAGTAAGTGCTAGCTCTCTACACAAAGTAATCTAGCAAAGTAATGCACGAGTGAGAGACTTGTTATACCGACTTGTAGAGGCTATGAACCAATCACCGGAAGAGGATGAACCAATCAACACAATGAGATGGAGAACCAATCACCAAGACAATGAACAAGTCGATTTGTTCACCCGAGTTCGCTTGTACACCGACAACTACTCTCCTAAGCAGCCGACTAACACAAGGATGGTGTTTGAGCTAGGCGGTGCCCTTGCTAGCCTCAACACACCACTCAACAAGTGTGGTACCCAAAGCACGAGCAATGTATTCCTTGCATTTTGTCTTCCCGACGAGGAGTGCGTAATCCTCTCACAAATCAACCGGAGGTGGCCAAGAAACAATCACCTCTTCTTGCCAACAACTCCACCACTTCACCCAAGCCGGCTAGGAGCGGTGTCTCCAAGAGAAACGGAAATCCACCGTCTCACAACGATCCCCAAGTGCCTCTAGATGCAAAAACTCAATGCAATGCACTAGGATCAACTCTTCTCTCAAGAATGAAGCTCAAATCAAGAGTGAGAGAGGAGGAGGCTTGCTTGCTTGCTCAAAGGTGTTAGGAGTGATTCAAAATGACCAAGAGAGAGAGCAAGTGGCAGCCAAGGTGGTATATATAGGCCACACCACGAAATGTGGTGGAAAGGGTGGAAAACACACTTTTCGCGGCCGACGACCGACCGGACTCACCAAGAGTCCTGGCTTGGGTCCCGGCCACAACCGACAAGCCTAAACCGACCGGCCGACCCCCGCGCCTCGAAGCTTCCCGGCGCAGGTCCGGCAAGCGTCCGGCCGCGATCGGATGCATCCGGCCGGCGCGTCCGGCCACCCGTCGACGCCCGAAACAGCTTGCGAGCTCGCCGACGCGCATCGACCGGACCGTCCGGTCACTTCCGACCAGCTTCCGGGCGGGTCCGGCCACGCCAGAGCCGCGAAATCTTCGTCGCTTTCGTCGCCGTTCCTTCGCCTTTGCTCCAAGCCGACTTCCGTCACTTGTTTCTTGTTGCCGACACGCCGAAGAACACCTCGACACCATGTGTTAGCATTTTTGAAACCATTTTCGACAAGGACGGAGTTAGCACTTTAGGTTAGAATGCATGCATATGAGACTTGAACCTAAAGGACGTGAGGATCGATATGCACGAAAAGTTTTCCCCTCTTTATAGTACGGCTTATCGATCCTATAACCACCCACACCCTCTATGGTGTCTTGGGTGTGAAATTAAAAGCCCTATGGTTATACCTTTCCCTTGGGACCTTTGATCTCGAAACTCCACCGAGTTGCATGCTTGATCAACTTTTGGATCACCTTGACCCTTCATCCATGATCACAATGCACCAACTCCGGCCACGACCAATCTCCAATCTAATCAAACACTTAGCATCGAGAGATTAGTCCTTAGGTGTCACTAATTAGCCAAAACCAAACTAGAGATCTTCAACGGGAATGATGACGGCGGCAACGGAAACGAAAAACAAAGACGACGACGGTCGGTTGGAGCGGGATAAAGAGCGGACGAGCGGGTTCACGACGTCTCCAGACAGCTGCGTGGCTCGCGGACGCGCCTGGAAGGACGTCAAAGGCCACGGCGACGCCGGCAACAGCGTGCGGCATGGGCAACCATGCCATTTACTGTAGCACCCAAACCCTAACTTTCGGTTTTATGTGAAATTCACCCAAAAATTGAACTGAACTCGAAAAACTCCAAAAAGCAACTTTGCTTAAAATTTCAAGATCTACAATTTTCACAATTGGAAGATTTTCAAATTCGGCCTCTAAATATGACTTTTGAAATGGGGTCAAAAAGGGATAAATTTGAATTCAAAATTACTTTTAAAATTACTCAAAAACTTAAAAAACTTTGTACATATCTTTTGTTCATCAAGAAAAGATCTACAAACTAGCTTTTGGAAGTTCTCACCAAATTTTGCATAGATTTTGAAATATAGAAAAGGGGGTAAAGAAGAGTTAGGGTTTAGGGTTTCCGACAAAAAGAGGTAACTCTCAGATTCCTATTCTTTTCGCATCTTTTCATCCAACAACTCAACCAACCATAACTAAACTTATTTTTGTCCAATCCATTACTTAACTGGTATATAACACCTGGGGGTGTTCACAGCCGTCCCCTTCCCCCGCCTCAACCGTGGAGAGAAGGAGGTTGTTGACGTTGGTTCGATGCAAGCGATGGCGAGGCTCCTCGAGGCATGGGGAGATTTATGGTGCCGGCGTGCTACTCGGGTGCGACGAATTGGCGGACACGCCTCAATCCGATGAATTGCGCTGCTGGCGAGCTTGAAGCTCCCGGCCGTGGGCGAAGCTCTCCACCGCGCCCTCCACCGGCGGCGGGCGAGCCGCCTCGCTTAGCGCTTTGCGTCCTCCCGAGAGCCTCGCCCACGACCGGCTGATACCGGACGCCCTTCCCGCGACGCGGCGGCGGAGGTGGCTCGCCCGCACCCACGGCCGACATGTACCGTCCCGTGACCGCAGGATCCTCAACGACCTTCCCACGACGAGCACCACCTGCTAGCCCCCGGCGACGGAAGGAGAAGGCGCACGGGGGCGCTGACCGGCGAAGCGAACGACCGCATGACGAGCAAACTAGGAGGTAGAGTCGCCTCTTGTCGACTCGCACGACAAGCACCACCAAAGACCGGGGCGGGCGATGGGGAGGGAGCAGCGGCACGCGACCCGGCTCGCGAGCGAGGGAGCGGCGCCGCGACGGGCGGCGAGCGAAGCGGGAGCGAACGGTGGAGCGAGCGGAGAGAAGGAAGGGGAACAACGGCGTCGGGTAAAGGGGTGGACCTCGTAAGAGAGCGGGGAATGGATAAGATCGATTGATTGGAGACCACGAGATGCTGCGGTGATGCGGATTTGGGCCAAGCCCAGGAAGCCACGCGTCCGATGGGGATGGGACGTCCCGTGCATAGCATTACCGCAACTAAAAGTGACACAACTATTGACGCTTCACGCCAACCCGACGATGACCTGACCGTGTTAATACTACCGAAGCACGGCTTTCTACACAGGTTATAAACTTATAATCCTTTTTCACCAAAGAAAAAAAAAAGACCCCAAGCATGATACATCTCTCGAATTGTTAAGTACTTAGTACATTGTATAAGGATTGCACTTCTTGTCCATCTCCTTTTTGAGTCTGCCTGCCACCCGTACCGCTCACGGAGAAGTGCCCAGTCCGCATGGAGGGTGCGTGTCCAGGTCAGGTGGACAACAAAAACAAAAGCAGAGTCCGCGTCGGGGACGACGGAGGCGAGGACGGGGCAGAAAACGCTAGCGCTGATTTGTCCAGGACAGCAGCGCATCCATCCGGATGGAGCACGAAGCGGCTTTCTGCGTGCCTCTGCAGGCTTGCTGTGTGCGATGGGATGTGGCCGCGTGTGGGGATAAGACTGAGAAACAAAAACAAAATAAAGGTGGGGAAGGAAAAGAGAGAAAGGGTATTTCAGTATTTCATAGTTTCCGATAATCCTGGGAAGAAGTACCTTTTTGAAGTGTATAAATAATGGATGTAAGTACTGAATTGATGGACTTTTGAGTTATGACTGGATGTTGTTATCGCTGATATTATGCTATGATATTTTAAATCAACTGAATTATTATTTTGATAACATTTTTTGTGTATTATGTTATTAACTTTCGTACATTTGTTTAATTATTTTTCTTTATTGCAATGAATATGCAAAAAATTCCTAATTTTGGAGCGTACTAAAATTGTATTCTGTTTTATACTTTGTAGTAGCGGTACAAGATATATCGTCTAGCAGCACGACAACACAGTGAGTGGCAATTGTGGATGAACCAACTCAGTCTCGCTAAGCGCGGCCGAGTATAGTAAGAGGCAAATTTGTTGTACAACTAAGAAAACGACGAACATTGAGTTGCTGTCCATGAAGCAACTAGCTTCGCCTAATGCTAACCCACCCGCATAAGACTACTCTGGTGAATATGAATGACTAAACAATTTTTTGGTGGTGCATTGAGGGTGTAATTATATATTGTCATCGAGAATGCCATACATATTGTCGGGTGCAAAAATATAATAACTATGAGAAAGAGGTCTCAATAACATAAAAATGAAAATATGCACCCGCCGTTGCATCGTACGGGCACCCAATGCTAATGACTACTGGTGAATATGAACAACTAAACAATTTGTTGTTGGTGCATTGAGGGTGTAATTATATATTGTCATCGAGATGGTCCATACATATTGTCGCTGACGGCCAGTGCAAAAATACAATAACTATGATGAAGAGGTCTCAATAACATAAAAAATAAAATATACACCCGTTGCATCGCACGGGCATTTTTTGCTAGTAACTTCAAAGGACTAAAAAATTCAAATAAATAATGGACTCTCGATCATCACACAGCGCAACTCTACACTTTCTGCGATCCGACTAACTCAAACCACACATTCATCAACTCATCATTGTTTAGACACATTTCTTTTAAAATTCTCTCCTTCCCACGCCCCTGAAACACCTCTGAAGTAGACAATCAAATAGCTAAGCTCAAGTCTAAGCCTTCTTGTATAAACTTAGTAAAGGTAAGTTTGACTCAGCCAAAAACCAAAATTACATGACGGGGTTAGAACCTACAGTCCTCGAATGCTCGATGCTTCACCGAACACACAGTACGAGCTGAGGTAGGCTTTTTTTTTTTCGGGGCCGTTTACCAAAAGAAAAATGGTTCCTTCGTGCCCTGCACTGCACGTAACAACTGAATTATTGGTGAAGAGGAGGAAATCAAATAGACACCAACGCCATTATGTTTCATCGAACTACTCCTTTTGTTCTTAAAAAAATGACAAGTCTAACACTCTTGTATTATCAAAAAAAAAAAAACAATTCTAGCTAGTACATTACATGAGTAGTTGTGGTGTCCAAAAAAGCATGCTGTGTATTAAAGTGTAGAGTTTAGAGGTGCTCATTTGTTTTTATCCAACCGACAGTTCAATACATAATATATGGAGGATAAATATGCCATTTTTGTTGTTTTGTGTGTATGAACTAGGTGGATACCTTGCGTTGCCCTTGGTATCACGGGGGTATTGTTTATGATTGTTGTGTAATCACAAAGAAATATGATCTCAATTAGATGTTGAGTACAATTACTTTGTATTGATTAGGAACAGAGTTAGTAATGAAGAATTTGAATGTATGAAACAGATCTTTTGCACATATCAGGGCCTCCACCATTTTAGAACTTAGAGAATTGCGATATTTGTCAATTAACATGCCGCCCACCATTTTAGAACTTAGAGAATTGCGATATTTGTCAATTAACATGCCAGCTGTACTGAATGTTGATTCAGAGGCTACAGTTGACATGAGAATAGTAAGCTTTAAACCAAGTAAGAGCATCATTTGCTTTTCTGTCAGCAACTTCCTTTCCATACATTTTCATGAGACAATATTTCAAAAGACTCAACTTCTTTCATTCTCTTGAAAAAAACATTCTTTATCTTCTTAAAGGCAACATTTGCAGTGATCCAAAATTTAGTCATAAAATCCCTCACCACCTTAGGATCTAGTACAAAATTGCGAAGATCTACACTTGACACTCTTTGGAAAGATTGCACTACGATCAATATCGGGGGGGAATTTTCTGCAAGATATCCTAACATGGTTCTGTAGGTGAGATATTCCAATACCTTTGTGATAAAAACCTTAACCCGCAATGCTTACATCTTGGTTTTGCTTCATTTGTCAATTCTTCAAAAATACTGCCACACTACAGATCTTTTCCTGCTGCGATTGGAATGCGGTGCAACTTCACCAGCACTTTCAGCAAGTAGCGATGCACTCTCTCTATTAGACATCTCAGACGATCTGTTCAAATCAGACAATGTAGAGAGTTCTATTATTTAACTATTTAAGCAGAGATCGCACTCAAACTTTTCAAATCGAATTTGGGTGAATTAACGAATAATAATGATTGGCGAGGTCCGAAGGAACTGATTCAGATTTGACAATAGTGAAGATATATACTTACAACACTGATGTTGGGGGGATTTCCAGATGTAGGAGAGGATGGTGGAGATGATCACTGACGCAAGCACCTGCTGATACCCAGAAAAGATTTGTATTCCTCTAGCTCTGCAAAAAAGGCAACAAAATTAGCAATTGATATTTTTATGTACTGTAAATTGCAAGTACAACAACTCTACACTGGAAAGTTAAGATGTTAGTTCCATGCGGTTGAAACATGCTATAACTACATTCTAACCACATTGGACAGATCATGATGACATGGCCTCACAAATTCAGAACACTGAAACGATTGTAACAGCTACTGTCAGCCAGGTTCAAGACTTGAGCTCCACTAACTGTGTCAGGTTCAAGACTTGAGCTCCACTAACTGTGTCAGGTTCAAGACTTGAGCTCCACTAACTGTGTTATCTGACGTTTATTTTAGCCACAGGGCTAAAAATTGGAAACATCCTTCTGAAGTCTCGACGGAAGGGCTCACGGCTGCTATATCAATTTGATCCATGAACAGAGCATATGGCTATCAGATATATCAAACTATATCAATTTCAGAACATTGTTTATTTAGCAAATCAGATGCGCAGACAAGAAAGGTGGGAAAGAAAGCACAGACGAGGAGATGAAGAAAATCTTGCTTTCCGGCAATTGTCGTCGCTGATGAAATGCAACTCGTAGACGGCATACCGGCAGTCATCGGCCCGCAGCAACGTCGTGAAGTCGTCGTAGGTCTCCCCAGGCACGTCGGTCTTCAGAAGAGAAGGAGCAGGGCGACACCTCTGGACTGGGGATCGACCAGCTAGGTGGTAGGCGCAGGCGGCCAGGGGCAGATCCGGTTGGACGTGGGATTTGCGCCGGTGCGGCGGGAGCCAGCCAGCCGGACGAGCCGAGCAGGTGAGGTCGGGTCGTAGGGGCGCGCCGCCACGGAAGACGAAGGCGCAGGCGGTCGAGATCCGCGGCGAGGAGGCCTATACTGGATCCGTCGCCGACCCCGACCTCCTCCTCCTCACCGATTCGCCATGGCGGGCGGTCGTCGGCAGCCGCCTCGCCGTCGCCCCTCGCGGCCGGGCGGATTTGCGGCCGGAGCGGCGCCGCAGGTAGGGAGGTCGAGCCCCCTCCGACCACCGACGGCGGATCTGCGGCGTGCTCGGGCATGGGGACGCCGCCACCTCCGGCAGCGGGCGAGCCGCGCGCTGGCGTGGTCAGGGCCGCCGTCTCCGGCAGCGGGCACGACGCGCGCAAGCGCGGGGAGGACCACATCCTCCGGCTCCGGCAGTGCTCGTGGAGCGCGGCCTCATCGGATCTCGCCCGCATGCGGCTGCTCTATTTATGGATTCTAGGAGGTGGCCAAGAGCCGGGACGCTTCGTTTCCGAGCACGGCGGTCGTGGGGAAGCAGACGGTCGGGGGAGGGTGACGGTCGACGGTCGACGCGACATTGAAGTTGGCGGCGCCCATTGGCTTCCTCGTGGGGAAGCCGACGACTGCTCGCGTTCCTGGCGTTGAAATTTCAGCTACTCCTCACATCAGCCAATCAATCGTCGGGGGCGTGAGAATTCCTAAATAGATCCCAATGTGGGATATAGCGCTGTGGAGTTTTAGATTCTCGACGTGTGAGAAAATGGAGGAATCGAGAAGAGTAACCAAAAGTGACAAAAGAAAAATGCCTTCTTTGAGACCTTTGGTTGCCTCGCCTCGCATGAGCGGCCAGAATTTTGCTGGAGAACAAGCAGGGGGTCATCTGGACGAGGACGACTGACTCGGTGGCGCTCTACCGACGACTGACTGGGTAGTACAGTACCGAGCGTAATTGCTGGCGTCATCGCGGCCATGTTCGGCTGGCTACCGTCCTGCACTTGGCGTGATCTTTGTGAGATCAATACTGGCGGCGGGCTACTGACGTCTTTGTGAGGAAAATATCGATGACCCGGCCGGAAGCGAACAGGGCGTCTCCTGATCTCTTGCGGTCATGCCGGCTAATAAAAAAAACGAAACAACAACGAACTCGTGCGAAAAGTAAACGGAAGCGTCTAGACGCGCGGGGGATGATGCTCGGGACCTCGATTTTTTTTTTTTTTATTAGTATTACTCGGGACCTCGCTTCGCTGACCAACCGGCAACAGCGCTGCCCACCTACCCTACCCGCTCCGACTCCACTCACCTCCACTCCAAGTCTCAACAGCCACAGCCACACCCCGCTGGCCGCGGCGACCCTCCGGGCTCCGGCCCACCCAGCTCGTCTATAAACGGGAACCACCCGGGTGTGCCACTTTCACACTTTGCATAGCGAGTTGGACGCAGAGAATCCATCCCCAGGCAAACAGACAGAATAGTGGAGGTTGGGTCCGGGCAGAGAAGAGAGACGACCATACCATGGCTCCGATGAAGCTGTACGGGGCGGTGATGTCATGGAACGTGACGAGGTGCGCGACGGCGCTGGAGGAGGCCGGTTCCGACTACGAGCTGGTGCCCATCAACTTCGCCACCGCCGAGCACAAGAGCCCCGAGCACCTCGCCCGCAACGTACCGTACCCTACCCTCCTTCCCGATCCTTACTTATCCCCGTTGTTGTTGTTGTTATTACTTTTTGTTTCCCTCGGAATGGAAATCCTCAATGGAAATGCAGCGTCCGTCGTCCGTTCCGTTCCGGTCGCGTGCTGGTGGCGCCGCTGCAGTCGCTGTCGTCGACGGTCGATCTGACTTTCCTCTGCCGATTAGACACCCGTACGGGTTTCGTTTCTCGGGGGACCGACCGGGGGTTTTAGGATTTTTAGGCAGGGGTTTCGTGGGGGATCCAAAATTGACGGCTAACAATTTTGGATCCCCTCCACGAAACCCCTGCCTAAAATCCTAAATCAGGGGATTTGTTTTTCTCTCGAAGACAAGAAGACAAATCAGGAAATTTTTTCATACTGTAAATGGTAAAATTTTTGAAATTATAAGAACAAATGGAAGCGTCAAATTTCTATACTAGGTTGTTTCAGATCTGGGCTTTAGCGTAAGAACCTGATGAAAACTCAAGTGCTTCGCCGCTTCCTCTCTCCGGCCACTAGAATAAACCGTGTTTGTTCACCCACCTGCCTGCGTCTTCCCTGATCCCTTCGACTACCTAAGGGCGGCTGCGCGGACTGGATTGAAGTTCTGTAACTGCATCTGGATGGGATTAGGTATTCAGTTTGTAGGATGGTGGGATAAATCCTAGGTCAGCTGTATGTGACCCATGGTTGTTCATGTGGTTTCTTGTGTTCAACTGCAAACAAAGCAGGTAACCAAGGATGGCAACCATTATTTGGATTGGTCATAGTAATTTTTTTTTGGAGAATTTTATGTACAACTGTGAAACATTTGAATATTTGCTTCTTGTATGTATGCACCTGTCCTCACTCTTGATATGTTTTTCTATTTCTCTGCAGCCGTTTGGTCAGGTTCCAGCTTTGCAAGATGGCGACTTGTACCTCTTTGGTATGATTCCTAACACTTTGGATCCTTTTTTTACATGGAATAGGATAGTTTTTTTTAGTACATTGTTGCTGTGACTAATTAGCCTGTTGCTGGTATTATTGACCGTTTCATAACATGTGACATGGGCTAGCGCTTCATTGTCCACTTTAATGGTATCAGATTTTGCTAGAAGCACATGTTTTTAAGACATATTGACTAAATGAAGCCACATTTATAGATACACCATGTGATGTTATAAGGAAAATGTTGTCTGATTGTGAGATCTCATTGCACCATGGGGGTATGGGGGTTGCGTATTTGACATTGACCGTGTGCTTCAAAAAAAAAAATCACACTAGTTCGATCATGGAGTTTTTTTTTTATTACTGCGTGTATAGAAGCCTGGAGGCTAGCTATTAGTGTGCCTGAACCGTTACCTTTGTTTTCTTTTTCTATATACCATCTTTACCTTTTGTCGTATGCCTTTGTGTGTGTGGTCTTTTATACTTGTTTCATATGGGTTTCATCTCTAGCCTACCCCAACTAGCTTGGGACTAAAGGCTATGTTGTTGTTGTTGTTGGCGTGTATAGAAGCCAAAGCTGAAAGGAACCAGATATTTTGACTTCTAATATCTTTTTCTGTTTCATCTTGTGCTGTCACTTGGTGAAGTGTGTATTGTTCCATATGAGTGAATTACTTGGCAAACATGATGAGTTCATTAAGCTTATCAAGGCAAACACATCATTTCATTTTCATTCATCAGGGCATGTAGATTCCAATAAACTGTGTCTGTACTGGTGGATGCAAAAACAAAAAAAAAGTGTCAAATGCTAGTCTTATAGAATCTCTTTTCATTTACTATGATGTTGATTTCCTTAATTTTATTCTTATTTAAGTATTTTTCATCTGTGGTAGAATCACGGCGCAATCTGCAAGTATGCTGCTCGCAAAAACAAACCAGAGCTGTTGGGAGAAGGAAGCCTTGAGAAGTCAGCAATGGTAGATGTTTGGATGGAGGTGGAGGCAAACCAGTACACCTCTGTACTGAATCCCATCCTCTTCCAGGTCCTCATCAGTCCGATGCTTGGGGGAACCACGGACCAGAAAGTTGTCGATGAGAACCTTGAGAAGCTGAAGAAGGTTCTAGAGGTCTATGAGGCACGTCTGACCAAGTGCAAGTATCTCGCTGGAGACTTCCTCAGCCTCGCTGACCTTGACCATGTATCTGTCACCCTCTGCCTGTTTGCCACGCCCTACGCATCTGTTCTCGACGCTTACCCTCATGTGAAGGCCTGGTGGTCTAGTCTGATGGAGAGGCCATCTGTCCAGAAGGTCGCTGCCATGATGAAGCCATCTGCTTGAAGCGGTTGCCCTATCAATCGGTGAATGGAATAAGCCAAGTTTGTTCTGGGTATTTGCTTGTTCAGTTATGTGTCTTCTATGTTGAAAGTTCAGTGCTTATGTGTGAGCATGCTTGTAATCAGGTCTTGAACTGTTCTGAAGCGAGCATTCCTGTGCTCGTCTTTGACTCTTTGAGAATAAATCTTGCGTTACGTTCCTCAGAATCATCTTGATGTGTCCCCATTTGATGGTTTGGATGCTGCTGCAGTGTTCAGGTTCGATATTATCACGATCATAGCACCTGATTTGCTTGTTTCAACATGGGCTGTTGTGTTTTGATTGACGGGGGCGAGCGAGGAGACAGTGGACGCTCGGTTTTGCTCGTTTGTTGCATTATAGTTCGACGAGGCTCGTGTGCCCATATAGCAGCTCTAATATGGTGTTTGTAAGATTGAGCAACACCCCATCAGACACAATGGTTACGAGGTTCCACGGAGACTAGACACCTAGGGAATAGGATGATGATCTAATTGAAACCTTACCGAGCTTCACTAGCCAAAGCTGCACTAGCAACCGACCAGTACAACAGCACTCATCCAGGGTTCCACCAACTGAGGGAGAAGGTTCTAAAAGCACCAGCCACCTTGAACCAAAATCTGTAGAATAAAAACACAAGAATCTGTTAAGTTTTTTTTTCTCAATCACACAAAAGACTTGCGCGTATAGTTATATTAAGAAGAAATCGTTTGAGTACATCCAGGGCACGAAACATACAAAAAGCCACAAGTGAGGTATCATGACACAAAGAGCACTACAGCAAGGATGATTAGTGTTGGCAATGAGGCTGGGAAGCTCTCACAGTCACCATAATAGCATGGTAGCTGTCGTATCGTATGCATAAGTAACTTTGTCTCTCCAAGGAGAAGCCAACATGTACACATAGCTTTGCCTCTCCAAAGAGAAGATAAAGGCTCCGCAGTCCGCACCAATTATCTCTAGCCGTGTGGCTAGCACTAGCAGGCTGCCAACTTCAAAGCGGAGCAGAGCACATCAGAGCGCACAACACAGGCAACTTTGCCCGCTTTTACTTTGGAGCACGACGGCTCGTCATATCCGCCCACCGCTGCCGAAAGAAGAGCCAGCCGTTGGCGCGCGCCGACGGAGGCACGGAGCAGCTGCAATGCAAGCCTGCAGGATGGCCGAAATGCGCAGAAAAATGGTCGCAGCCATCGGTGACTACCAATAAATGGACGCCCACGCCACGCCGTAGCACAAGGCTGAAACCAGCGTTGCCGAGCTAGAGAAAGAGAGCGTCCCCCTGCCGAAGTGTCCAGGACACCACCCACCGCGCACTGATGGAACCTCTGGTGTTCTTGCTGCTCTTGCTGGCCATGGTACTCAGAGGATCAGGTGAGAGATAGATGTATACATCTTGCTTTAATTCCATGCCCGTACGTATTGATAGATGAAGCTCGATCGTTTAGCCGTATTGAGACATCAATTTGCTTGTTGTGTCGTTTCCGTGTGTGGCGTTTACGCATGAGTGCAGACGGCGCGTGGTGCGTGTGCCGCTCCGACGTGGGCGACGCGGCGCTGCAGAAGACGCTGGACTACGCGTGCGGCCACGGCGCGGACTGCGCCGCCGTGCTCCCCCCGCGGGGCCGTGCTACAGCCCCACCTCGGTGCAAGCGCACTGCTCCTACGCCGCCAACAGCTACTTCCAGCGGAACAGCCAGACCAACGGCGCCACCTGCGACTTCGGCGGCACGGCCAACCTCACCGACACCGACCCGAGTACATACATCACACACACGCACCCCTTTGCTCTCGATCGACGTCGTTAGGCACCTGCATCTGTCATGATCGTTTCTAGTGTCTTTCTACTGACATCTGTTGCCTGTTGCAGGCTCTGGAACTTGCAAGTACCCTGCAACACCAAGGTACGTACAGTACGTAGCGGATTCGTAGCGGCCAAACAGTGTTCACGGGTGAAACAACCACGGGACTGACGTTCGTTCTTCTGCTTTCGAATGCGTCGTGTGCAGCGAAGCAGGGACAAGTGGCAACGCAACCGGCACGGGCACGTCGTCGCCAGGCTCTGCGAGTAACCCGGCGACGACGCCCAGCACGGGAGGGAGCGTCACGACACCTATCGGCGCGTTTGGCCCCTCGCCTAGCACCGTCAGCGCGGGCACCGCCGCCGCCGCCGCGTTTGTTGGTCGCCATGCCCTCCTCGTCGCCGTTGCCTCCATCCTGTGTTTCTTGGTGCGTTAACTTGCTCGATCAGAAGGAATCGGAAGCAGCGTCACCCTCTGTGTAATCGGCGGCCGCAGGCACGAGACACAGCTTTTCTGGTGTCGATCATGCCGTCATGGTGAATATTTGACAATTGTTCCTTCTTCTTCTCTCATGTTTCTGGCGGTTTTAGTTACTTCCGCACATGAAAATGGATCAAGTTTGATTACTTTACCTGAACTCTCATGTTTCAAGGAATACGACGGCGTAAATTGCTAGGCATGACCAAATTTTGGCTTGGTACATGATGCGCTCAACTCAAACCACGCACCACTCAAGCGGCCACTCAAGTTCTCAATTTTTTCTCTAACAATATAGCCTCTTTATTGTGTGGGAAGAGATTAGTTATTCTTTTGATTGGGAGCCAACAATGTTTTTTTTTTAATAAAATGTACCTATAGATTAATTAAGAAAGATAGAAAAGTATAAATACAGGGACACTGTAAAAGATACGAGGGACAACCATCCAAATCAACATGCATAACCAAAAACTCGACAAATAAGAACACCGACTCCAAATGTTGCAATCGAACCCATGCCCGAAAGAAGCTCCACGCATCGGTGGGAATTGCTAAAGCACAGACGGTTTTTTTTAAAAGTTTTGTTCAGGCGACGTATCATGGGCCATTAGATTTAGATCGAAGGGTTCACGTTCTGAATTCAGGCATCTAAGATATTTTTCTCGAATACACAAAAGACTTGCACATCTTTTTAATTAAGAAGAATAGTTTTTTACAATACACGAACAAAGTTGTGGGGTGGATTACAAAAAGTATACAATAAGCGCTTCCTCCCCCACTTATTCGTAGGCAACCTACTCACGAATTAGACAACTAAACTTGCGGCGCCCGGCCTCGATCCAAAGATCGGTGGTGTGCTTGATGATAGCTAAAATCTGACGGTGAAAGACGCCTCGCTGCGAAGAAGCACTTTGCATTTCGTTCTTTCCAAATTTCCCATGCTACCAATGCAAAAAAGAGTGTGTCGGCGCCCTTCCGTTTTCGTCATGCCATCTCGCTCTCCATCCGTCCCCACCGGTCCAAAGATCGATGCATGACCAGACCGCGAGATGAGTCGCGAGAAACGCGAGGATGGTCCACCACACCGCCCGGAGAATGAATAGGAAGCGATGATGTGGTCGATGCTTTCCGCCTCCTGATCCGCGAGGAAGCAGCGTTATCGTCGTCTCAAGGCCATGTCGTCACCTCCGGCCTGCGTGGTCGGTGTGTCCTCCGCCGCGACTAGCCATAGGAAGATCTTAACGTCAGCGGTGCCCAGGTTTTCCAAATCCCGGGCGCAGCCCGGTATTAGTGCGAGGGCATCCGGAGTGCTTTCGTATGCCGATGAGGAGGAGTAGGTTCGAACACTGTCCATCTCCAAATTAGGCGATCCTCCGGCCTCCACACGCTACACGGGGCCGAGGTTCCACGCGGCGAAGGCATCTAAGATATAGGAAATGTGTAACTCTTTTTGTCTATGTACAAATAGGTCCCATAGAGTTACATGTCACTATGGTAAATGTGATCAAACACGCTTCCTGCTGTTGGAATTTGGAAATGACGTGGAGGAGAAACTTCCATGCCTGGCCACGGGCCACGACGTAGATTGCGGTCAAGTGTCAACGCGTCCAGGACCAAAGCGTCTGCCTTGTAGTTCCCGCGCACCTCTAGGCTCGAGCACTAGCTACCGTCCCCGTCGTTTGCGTCGTTTGCGCGATCCACTTATTCCTCGCTTCCAATGCATGCCTTGCCACCATCTACATGTCCTTGTTCCTGGCCTTCGTTCTCCCGACCTGTTTCTCTCTCTGCCTTCTCTTCAATCCCGTGTCCGTGTCTCCGGCAAGCACGCCCTGGCTTAGCGGCCGTGTCATGAGGAAGCTGTGCCCGAACCTGGACCGCGACGACTCCTGGACACCGTGCTGGAGGTGCCCATCCCCGATGAGATGCTCATCAACGCCCCCGGCGCCGACAAGCGCCGCGGCGCCGGTGGCATAACATGCGCCCTGGCTCAAGAACCAGGCCTTCGACCGCGCCACCGTCGACGGGGCTGCCTCCGCCACCGCCGAGAGCTCCAGCTGTTCCTCAACGTCGTCGGGTCGCCGCTCATCCCCTGCCCCGTCCCGCACGATCGCGCTTTCAGCCGCTCCATCCGCGACTCCTCCATCGTAAGCATCCTGCCATGCATGCTGCGTTCTTTACGGAATGCATGGCGGAAATCGTGACTCGTTTGCTTCATGAATGATGGACTGAAGCAAGCGTCGACGGCCAAAGTACATCATCCAGCAGTACATCGCGGCGACGGGCGGGCAGGCGGCGCTGCGGGGGTGCGGGCATGTACGCCGTGGGGAAAGGTGCGGATGTGCGCGTCCGAGTTCCACCTCGGCGACCAGACGGTCACCACCGCCGCCGCGCAGGGCCGCGCCGAGGTCGGCGGCTTCGTGCTCTGGCAGAAGACGCCCGAGGTCTGGTTCTTCGAGCTCATCGCATGGCCGGCCACAAGATGAGCGCCGGCAGCGACGGCCGGCGAATCGCGTGGCGCCAGTCCGCCTCGAGCACTCCCCACGTCTCGCGCGGCCCGCCCCGGCCCCTCCGCCGTTCTCTCAGGTACCCTTCCTATATTGGCGGCACGTCGTGCGGGGCATATATAGCAGCGTGGCGTGCGTGATGCGCCAAATTTATCTCTATTTGCAGGGCCTGGATCACGCTCCATCGCGAACCTCTTCTCGGACGCGGTGTGCATCGGCGAAGGTGCTCAACAACGAGGAGTGCTTCATCCTCAAGCTGGAGGCCGGCGCGGCGACGCTGCGGAAGGCTCCCGGAGCGCGCCGGCGTTCGACATCATCCACCACGGTGTGGGGATACTTCAGCCAGCGCACGGGGCTGCTCATCCAGCTCGAGGACTCGCACCTGCTGCGCATGAAGTCCGGCAAGGGCCACCGCCGCGAGCGAGAACATCTTCTGGGAGACCAGCATGGAGTCCGTCATCTCCGACTACCGCTGCATCGACGGCATCAACATCGCGCACGGCGGACACACAACGTCACGCTCTTCCGCTACGGCGGGGATCCGTCAACCACAAGCGGAAGCTGGAGGGAGACGTGGACGGTGGAGGAGGCCGATTTCAATGTGCACGGACTCACCACGGACTACTTCCTGCCGCCGGCCGACCTCAAGAAGGACGTCGAAGATCAGAATAAGTGATGGGCTGGCGTTCGATTTCACTATTTCATTGGAGGGACATAGAAATTCATTCATACAGGGACTTTTTTTTTTTCTTTCATTTCTCTCGTTTTTCTTTCTGATTTAAATTAACTGCAGGGGACTACATGCTTAACTCATGTACAGAGTACAATAGATATGGGGAACGGGAGCCTGGTTAATTTCTTTAATTTTAGTTGGGGCTTTCTGTCAAACATCTGTAGTGTGACAGACTTGGTTTTCATTCTTAACCCTTCAGCTGTGAAGAGCTCTTTTCAGACCTTACAGACATTCAATTCTTTTTTTTTTTTTTGCGTGCGTGCTCTTTGCGTTAAAGAAGTTGGAAATTACACATATCCTTCATTTCAAGGGAGGAAAATCATATACTGCAGCACTACCAAAACATTCGGAAACCATGCACTATACACTCCGTTACCAAAGTCTCGTGAACACTAGAATGCTATCTCTAATATCATATGAACTTCTACAATGTCATCAGGAAAGGAATGCTAGGCAGCAAGACAGGCCACAAGAAAAAAGGCAGAATCATGCAAGTTTGACAGAACAAAGCATCACTATACTCATTCAACAGTACCATGTCAAAGGGCAGTGAGCCCGAGGGTAGGAGGACCTCGCCTCGTAGATGCGTAACCGCTGTCCGTGGGTGGCGGCCGGGTTATGCCCCTTGCCGTTCTTCGTCGGTAGGGTTATGCCCCTAGACCGCCGGCTTGAGAGAGATTAGGGAGAGAAGATGGGTTTAATCTTTGCTTAATTCTCCAAATCACGGTACAAAGAAATATATGGCCTGCGGGCACTCAACTAACAGAACAACAAGCCCCACCAATCTAGGAACTAAAATTAGAAAGATAACAAACTTTCCTAGCCACTAGCTTGACTTGTGGCGGTTCAGCCTAGTTCCACGCGCTCAGCGCTCCCGCCCTTCTCACGTCTCTCGCCCGGCGCCGGCCGGTATAGATCGGCCGACCATGACATCTCACCTCCCCGTCGAACCCGGCTCGTCTCGAAAGCTGGAAGCGCTGATAGCGGCTCCGGAAGACGTCCACATCCTCGGGTTGCTGAAGCCGGGACTGGTCCCTTCCACTTCACGAGGACTGCCAGACACACCTAGCGAGGCGATATAGCGCCGCTGCCGCCGGGCTCGGGCTGGATGGCACCATGGTGAAGCGGTGGCAGCGGTGGTGGCGCCTCGGCGGCGTACCCGTATGGAACTTCTTGAGGAGCCCACATGAAAGACATCATGAATCGGGCGCCGGTGGGCGGGAGACCGGCCGGCGGCGACCGTTGATCATCTACACACCACCTTATCGGCCAGTAGCGGCTTGAGCTTGCGGTGATCGCACGGGAGGGAGGCAGCGAGACGTTGACGGAGGCGCGGGCACCCAATCACCTGGTACACAACACGCGTCGCGTCTTGTCGTAGTGCAAATTTCGAACGCGGTGCCCGCTTCCAAATGTGCTTGAACGTCGGAGGAACTCTTAGCGTGCTGCCATTGTCTTGGCGACTGGGAGCAGCGCCCCCGGCTCATAGGACCGCGGCGGCGGGATCCCACCCCATACACCACGCTGAAGGGGTGTCCTTTGCCGTGTGACGCATCGATAGGCCGTGTTGAAGAGGAACTCCGCCCACGGCAGACCAACGTAGCCACTCGCGTGGCCCGATCGCCCGGTGAGACATCGAAGGTACATGATGATGACCCGGTTGGTCTGCCTCCATTTGTCCATCCGATCGTGGAACGCCATGTTGTCATGCACGCGCTTTGGTGCCCATCAAAGCCGCGTCAGCTCGGTCCCGTAAGGCTGAAGTGAAGACCTTGTCCCCTGTCCCGGCACACCATGGATCGGGGCGCCATGGAGGCGTAACAATGTCGCTTGAAGAAGGCACGGCGACGGACTTCGGCGGTGTACCCGGGTGGGCGAGGGAATGAAGTGGCGCGTACTTGCTGAATCGTCCACCACCGCTCAAGATCACCGTCTTGCCGCGCAAAGCACTCTTAGGCAACGCCTCCACGAAGTCGAGGGCGACATCGATCCCACCGCCACGTGGTATGGGGAGCGGCGACAACGATCCGGCCCGGTGTAAATGCTCGGACTTGTACACGCTGGCACACCCCACACGCCGCAGCACCCACTCCCCGCACCACCTGCTTCATGTTAGGAAAATGGAAGTCGCTGTCGAAGCGGTGAAGGATGCGGCCGGACGCCTTCATAGGCCCATCCTCATGCACGCCCGCCGCATCTCCTGGTGAGCGGGGACTCGCCGAGAATGAAGAGGCGACGGCGTAGTGGACTCAGCCTCATCCACCACCCGACCATGGCTGCGCCGTGCGCTGTGACTTCTGACTGCTGCGAGAGGAGGAGGCCGGGTCGCTTTGCGGTGTCCCGCCCGCAGCCCGGTCGATGAAGTCAAACCGAGGGGGACGAAAGGGCGGGGAGCTCCCGTCCCTCGGTATCACGCGCTGGAGAGCGCGATCAGCCCTCGCGATGGTGGCGCCCGGCTTGTACTCAAGCGCAAAAATCAAAGCCAAGAAGTTTCCCACCCGCGGTCTTTGTGGGATGGTCGCTGAGCGTTGGTCCTTGGAAGTAAGAATTTCGCCGTAGTGGTCGGCCTTCACCGGTGAACCGACGCCCCAAAGGTAGGGGGCGCCAAATGCCCCGGGCTGGGATGGACCAGCCCGATGGCGCTCTCATCATCGCTGCAAAGCACGGTGGCGGTGCAACCGACGGGTGAAGAATGCAATGGGGTGCCCCTCCCCGCAACAGGACTGCCCCAAAAGCCGGGTGGACGACGCGTCGCATTAAGCGATGAACACCTTGCTGAAATCGGCATGGCCAACACCGGGTTGTGGTGACCGCAGCCTTAAGGGGTCGCTAGGCGAGGGCCGCCTCCTCGCCCCAAGCAAACCCCTCTTTTTGAGGAGGGCGGTGAGGGGGCTGCGATGGGCGCCGTGGGGTTGTGGGATGAATTTGCGGTAGTAGCCCTCGCCAAGCCGGGGCCGCCGAGGGCCGCCTTTGCCGACCGGGAACCGCCGTCGTGGATGGCCTCGACCTTGGCTCGATCCATGGCCACCCCGGCGAGATGAGATGGTGTGGCCGAGGTAGGCAATCAGCGGTACGCCAAACGCCAGCACTTGGAACGGCGAGAGAGTGAGGCGCGGGCGCGCATTTCACGGTGAAGACGAAGACGCGAAGGTGGCGAAGATGGATCGCCCATGTCTTGCTGTATATATGGTATATCATCAAAAGAAAACGAGCACAAACCCGGCGGAGGAACGGGGAAACCACGCCGTTCATGAGCGCTGGAAGGTGGCCGGTGCGTTGCACGGCGACGCGTATCACCAAAAATTCGCATAAAGCCGTCGTGTGTGCGAACGCCGTCTTGTGTGGACGTCCTCAGGCCTCATGCGCACCTGAGGGTGGTACCCCGAATCCGGGTCAGCCTTTTGTTGAAGAAGCGGGCGCCGGTGGGCTGGGTCTGGCGACCGGCGGCGACCGGAATGGGAAAAGGGCCTCTTCATCGTGGCGGCGTTGGTAGCCACTGTGGTCGGCGGAATCTCCACGACCCATCCGGTTTCTTGATGAGGATGACCGAGAGGAAACGGGGAGTCACTACGCCGCGATGCCCCTTCGCCATCATGGTGGGTTACCTTCTCCAATTCATCTTTGTGCAGCGCTTTGGATACTGTAGGGACGCATGCCACGGAGTTCGGAGCCGCCTTGAGGACAATGCGGTGGGCGCGGCCCGGGATCGGGTGGCAGGCCAACCGCTCTCAGCAAAGGCCGTCGCGGACAAAGCGGCCCCTCCGCTGGCCGCTCGGTGGCCAAGGCCGTGTGCGGCGCGGCCGGGGCTAGGGCGCTCGATGCCACGCCCGGCGAGACGTCCCCCGCCTCTCCGGTGGAACGCCATGGTCCCGGCAGCGAGGTTCCAGACGCGATGTGCGCCTAGCGGGCGCCATCCGCTTGGTGCCCGACGACCACATCGTAGCGGCCGCGGCATGGCGTAGAGGTCGACGACGAAGCGAAAGCATGGCGTCGATGGCAGCGGGGCTTGGCGAATGACCGACGAGGCCACCCGCTGCGCCGTTGGCCCTTGTGGGCTGCTCATCCTTGGGCGCGGTTCAATGGGCAGTCCCGCGGCGTCGTCGCTCCCTCACCGATGAAAGCTGTGGTCGACCCGTGTCGGCGAGCGCCACGAGTCAGCCGACTAACGCGGACCTTGAGCTGGGACGGTCCGGCTGATCGGCACGCCCACCACCGCATGGAGGGAAAACACCGGCGCCTCCTCCTCGCCAAGCTCCACCCCGTCAATGTAGAATATACGGCGGCAGACCCACTGTAGTGCCAGCGCGAATAGGGGCTCATTGCAATTGTAATGAGAGCTCTAGACGACGGCGGCGTTACGCTTGCTCTTCCGCCGAGACGCTTAGCCGGATTTCCTCCACCACGCACCCTGGTGGCGCGGGTAACGCCAACCGCTGACATCGGTGGGGTGGTAGCGCCGGAAGCGGCGAAAGCACCGGTGGAGGAGGGGCCCCCGCAGCTCGCTCGCCGGGACGGGGTGCGGGGCGCGAGATCGCCTCGGGTGCTGTCTTCCCGGCACGCGGATCAGGCGGTCAGTTCGACCAACTCCGAGTGAGCGCGCCAAACTCATCGCCGCTAGCCGAGGGACTCCGCCGCGTGGATGCGCACTGATGGCTGCGAGGGGTGCGAGCGACCGGTGTAGAGCGCACCGCTGCCCCTCCTCCGCCGACACAGCCTAGCGCGGGAGCGCCCGGAAGCGGTTGGAGTACTCCTCGACCGTCCCGTGCGGCGCGCACTCCGGGAGAGCTCGAGCGATGGCGCGAGATCTCAGCGCCCGGCGAAACGCGAGGTTCGCCGGTTCTGAAGCGGCCCCATGGCGGTGTTCCCTCATCTTCCCCGAGTTGGATGAACCATAGCTGGGCCACGTCCCTCCATGTTGTACGAGCGCCATCCACACCTTCTCCTCCGGCATGAGTGCGTTCGTGCGAAATACGATTCAGCACCGATTTATAAAAATGCGATGGATCGGACTTGCGTGCGTAGCCGTGAAAGAGTCCATCTTTTTGGAACCGGGGGTGCTCCGGTGACGCCGACCGTCGGATTGGCGTGGAGTCGGGCGGATGAGCGATCTTCTCCATTGATGCGTCATGTCGGTTTGCATCTTGGCCATGTCGGTGGTCAAGGTCTTGAGCGCCTTCATCACGTCGTCATGGCTGAGCTCCATCGCCCATGGTTAGCGATGAAGAGGTGGGCGTGGACGGGAAGAGGGAGATGGTGGGTGGCCGGTGGGCTGATTTCGCCGCGGCGCTGGAGGATTGGGTGGATGTGGTGGGAGAGGATCGACGAGGCGAGATCACCGAGGTTGTCAAGGGCGGTGAGCCCGAGGGTGGGAAGGACCCGGCTACGTAGATCGTAGCCGCCGTGTCCCGTGGTGGCCGGCGGGTTATGCCCCTGCCGCCGTTCTTCGTCGGTAAGGGTTATGCCCCTAGACCGCCGGCTTGAGAGAGATTAGGGAGAAAGATGGGTTTAATCTTTTGCTTAATTCTCCAAATCACGGTACAAGGAAATATATGGCTGCGGCCTCAACTAACAGAAGCAGCAAGCCCCACAATCTAGGAACTAAAATTAGAAAGATAACAAACTTTCTAGCCACTAGCACGACTTGTGGCGGTTCAGCGCCTGGTTTACGCGCTCGCGGCGGCGCTCCCTCCCTTCTCACGTCTCTGGCCGGCGCGCCTGCGGTATGATCTGGCCGACCATGACATACCATTACATACCACCAAAGAAGGAACCCAAAAATCAGGTGGAGGACTGGAGTTCATCAAGAACAGGTTTCAGCTTTACACACGACAATGCTGCGATGTATGTCTTTTGAGTTCCTTCAAAAGATCTGTAGCAAAAGGAAATGTCTCCAGATCACTCCGGCCTGTACTTTACATAGCGATCTCGATGCCGTGTGCCATCAAGAAAGCCTGAATATCTTCCACGAACGTCCTATAGGCCTGTATACGGCTTTTTCAGTGATATTGAAATCCGGACATCATCGCGAAAGTTGGTCGTCTGGGACGAACCACGCTGTCTGAACTCGGTAAACCTCTTCCAAAAGGACAGATTAAAATTTTTTGATCTTCTCCCTGATGATTTTTGCGAGAAGCAGCATCACCAGCAGCACACAAACCATCATCACTAAGGTAGAGAGAACATTCCATGATGCCCTCTCATATCTCATAGCTTGCTGCTGAGAAATTTCCTGTTATGAATCCGGATCAGTCATCACCAAAGAAAGCTTTTGAGATCCCGAGTTCTTCACTTTCTGAACCATGTAATTGGATGTTGTTCATCATGAAGATGTTCTGCAATCGATCATCTCTGTACAATCTAGAACTAGCTTCAAGATTTGCCTCCAAAACTGCAATAACGGACTGCAGATGCAAAGCTGTTGCCGTGAAATTAGGATATGAGTTTGCCATCAACTGAATGTCAGAAGCCAGGCATTTTCGATCTGTGTCCTTGAGAAGTGAATCAAGAGTTTTGCTGTATGCTGTGAGAAACTTTATGTAGTTCATAACATACTTTGTAAGTGGATGCACTTCTCCACGAGCTACTGCACTGGATGATGAAGTGTATGATTGAATAGCATAATTGAATTCTGCAAATGTATTCCTTGCAAGATTCTCCCAGTTACAGTAGTGCTTCATGATACTCATTCAGGATCATATCATACATCCTGAGTCAAACAAGGATTCAGCTTCAGGGAGAAGATCATCAGGACCTCGTACATATCAAGCAATCAGAAAAGCTCTTCTGTTTGGGGGACCAAGCGCTACAGATATACATAAAAGCTCAGAATTTGTAAAACTGAGTTAAATGAAATCTCAGAAAGCTTCAAGTCTGCAGTTGAATCTGTAAGTTCACCAAAAGACATGTTTGCTAAGGAAAAGTTTCTCACTTGCAAGATATACTCGAATAAAAACCTAATTGCCTGGGTTCCATCTCTTTTATTAATGAATTCAACTTGTTCAACTTGTGTTTTCACAAGCTCCTCTATACTGAGCTTTTCAGACGGAGAGACCCAAAGTACTCATCCTATATAGCACTCTGCATTGAGTTTATATAAGCCTGGCAGCACTCACTTATCACTTAGCCATTCCAGGAACATGAATTTAACAATTGACTTGACAGCAGAGAGTGCACCAGGTTGAATTAAATCAGGCACAAAATATTCAGGTCCTCCACTGATGTCATTTGGTGTTTTCCTTCCCTTCTGATTGTTCCTCACTAAATGAGCTGCCCGAAAAGTCTTCCACGCACTACCATCTTCTGTAGAGCGAAAAGAAACCTCCTGTTCTAATGGCTGCTTGTAATGTGTAGAAGATAAAAACAAATTCCTCTTCGAGTCTTGCCATTGCCATTTTCAGAAAGGTCATATGCATACACGTGAGTTCATCCAGCTGTTTTGGCTTCTCCACCAGGCTTTTAAGGTCCTTAACTTTTCAGATAGCTGTTTGATTTTGCGCAGCACTTCAAAATACTCAAATGAGTCCTGTGGATCATGAACATGCATGGAGTTGTCAAAATCAAACTAAGAATCTTCTTTCTTAAAGGCCTTAAGCGCTTGTTTGATATCACATATCTCATTATCTTCTCCCAGGTAATGTTTGAAAACTGCCCAGCTTAACTCTGCACGGCCATCATATTAATATTCACTGAGCCTTCCATCATACGTTTAGCGCCAATCCAGGTCTAACTCAATATTTCAAAGTTGAGACTTGAATTTGGGAAAGCTAGTTACACAAAGAAGTTAAGAGAATGAAAATCATATCATGCCACATAGATGCAAAAAGACAATTAAGCATCAATTTTCTGAAAATCAAAACATATGATGCTCCAAGCAGAAAAACTCTGAAACTTGCAGCACAGCCATAAATAGCAAAAAGAGGTAAACAGAAATTGAAAAAAAAAGATAAAAGGTAATATCATACTTAAAGGTGACATGGACTAGAGCAAATACAGACTAGTTGCACCTCTTCCAGTCTCCCTTTAAGAAAACAGTGGGGAAATTTGATCATATAAGATTCCACCAACTCGATGAGCTTATAATAATCTAATTTCCTCTTGTTGGCTGGCAGGAACAGGGCAGGTCTCTTATTATTTCCAAGAACAGCCAATGATCTCAATATGTGGAACAGGGGTGTATTTATTGGATTTCTTATATTGTAGTCAATTAGGGGGAATCCTCACAGTAGCTAGAGTCTAAGAACACTTGTTGAGGGGAAAAAGTCCCCAACAACAAAGAAACTCAAACAATTGACCATAAATAATACCTCTATTAAAGCGCAGAAACTAAGCTGGGCAAAGCTAACTTTGGCACTCAAAGCACATATACACACACATAGTAAAGAATGCAAGAAACATTTGCAGAGCAGAGAAAGAAGAGACTCACCACCGGCACCGAAGAGCTGCTGCTCTTCGCCCACTCCAGCAGCCGCCACGATCCCCGAATTCAGAACTCGCGCCAGGAGGCAAGAGCGAGAAGAAGGCTCGCGGTGGAAGAGAGGGAGGAAGAGGAGGCGCAAAGTACAAAAAGGGAACGGAGTACGATATTGGGGGTGTGGTGGTCAGGTCAGTGGAGGTTTGTGGAACAGTACGAGTCAAGTCAACCCGAGGAAGGGAAGCGACGACGACGACCGGGAGGGGAAGGGGCTGGGCTGGGCTCTGCGGACTGCGGAGGAGACACCGGTGAGCGGATGGGGATGGTCAGCCGACGCAATTGGAACGGGATGCCGTGGTGCCGCCGGCTATCGTTCGCTCGTCCGTCCCTGTTGTCCGTCCCCTCCCTCTCGCGGTCTCGCGGCGAAGGAGTCAGGACGACAGGCCGCGGCATCCCGTTCCAACGGGAAACCGCGACCGTTCCGTGAAGCAGGGGTGAAGGGCGACTTTTTGTACTGTCATGTATGAAAACATGATACATCGTTTTCTCTACCAACGAATCAGTATCAGTTGGCTTATCAATAAAAAATGATCAGCCGATGTTAGGGTTCCGGTACTTAATGACAAAGAGCGAGGACTCGGCAGGGGGGTTGAATCGCGTGTCGCAGCGACACTTTATCGCGGATTTATTCTAGGATTTTTATGGCGCTGCGTATTAAGTGGTAAGTGAGCGTCACGTCGACAGCTCAAAAAAATGATCAGCCGATTTGTTGTGCGGCGTGGTTATGGCGTGTGGCTGATACCCTTACCTGAAGAATGAGCGAAGGAGTTGGCTTGTGTTGTGTGCGACGGGTTAAGTGAAGGAAGTAACACTATATCATGATGTTTGCGCAAGTGATAAGTTCAAGCCGTTTCATTTGTCTAAGCGACTTCTTTTTTATCAGTCGGAGAGGGAGTACTTGGAAGGGTGATTTTAAGTAAGAGATAAAGCACAGCCTTGACTAAATAGATGGAGCAATTAAGAGTCATGAATCAGGCGAAGTGAAGTTGTTTTTTTTTTTTTGTTGACAGAGTAGGCAGTGAGGTGTTTGAATGCGCTGATCAAAGTTAAGAAAGTGACCATATATGAAAGAACGATAAACACAAAAGTGACCAAATATGAAGAACAACAAAAGCACAAAGTAATATTAATTGTCGATCTTTTAATTTTAATGTATTAATACCATACTATTAAGATGGATGCAACACTAAATGCTTATGTGGCGTAGAAAGGCTAAAAAGTGTTTCAAACAATTCAGGTTAGAGATCTAAGTGATTAGCGTAGTTGAGAGAGTTGTTTAAAGAAGGCTAGAAAAATCGGCTAGACAGTTTTCCAAACAATGTAGCCCAGTCTTATTGTCTTAGTAGTGCAATGTTTGCAAAAAATGCTAGATGGGTTTGCTGCCAACGACTAGTTTTTTGGGTTTTGCTGCCAACGACTAGTTTTTGCAGGACGTTTATTTATACCCCTTTCATAGGCTTTTTGATAGGTTATTAAGTTTTTACACACGTCCATATATACCAAAAGACTAGAGAGCTATCACCTCAACTTGGGGGACTTGAGTTAACTAGTCATATCCATTAATTTGAGAACAGTGAGCTTTGTGGACTTGTATGCGAGCAATTAATACAAAACTCAACAAGTCTTGGTCACTTCATTGGCAACATTATGTCTCAGTGTGAAGCATTTGTTTTTGAGGAGGCAAAGTGTGAAGCATTTGTCACTCTTGGAGTTTTGCTTCTAGATGGCTAAGCATCACTAATGGCGACCACAATCTTGGAGTCTACAAAGGCAATTAATGGTAAGCACATGCTATAAGATATATTTGTGGTAGAAGGAAGAGAAGGTAATAGTTATTGGTGGTAGTTGCGTTGGCAATTCTATCTCCCACATTCCGTCTGACACACAGAGATTATGAGGCAAAAGATGTTATCTTTGTTTTTACAACGTTGCTTCGGGATTGAACATTATGAGATGGATAGGGATTCACTGCTTCCACTTACTCTTGAGCCCACTATTACCGGACTTGGCAAAGATACAATGCGCTTTGCTCGACAAGCAGCTAAGGTTGTGGTGGGCTGCCAAGCAGTTTAATGAGGAGGGGCTACAATCTTGACTATAAAAGAATATCTCAGCTTCACAATTTTTGGGTTGAATGGACAGGGTGCTCACGAGAGAAGCTAATGTAAGATTTGCATTTGAAAAACTGCTTATGCTTTTATCCAATCAATAAAAAAAATCAGCAAATAGGTCTTTCAATGGCCTCTATTCAAGGTTGATTTTGTTTAGTTCCGTGAAAGTTTCGGTTAAGCGATACATCCAAACAGGTGCGGCAACTTAACTGGTCCAGCTCGACCTGGTACCACTCCACGGATCAACGCCTCTCCATCGATCTCGAGCACGCACACGGACCTAACGGGTACGAGACGGCGGCTTCGACCGTGTCAGAGCAGCGAGGTCGGAGGCAGGGGCGTCCCCGAGCCACTTCTCCAGCCAGGCCTTGAGCCTTTCCTCCGGCCTCCCCTCGACACGAACTCCTCGTCCATGCCGAGGCTCCATCAGCACGTACGTGTCCGACTGGATGTCCGCTCGTCTCCTCCGTGCACCACAAACCTACCCATCAAAAATGATCACACCGGTTGGTTATTGTTAGGTACTAGGAGTACAGAGTTAACTTATATATTTCCCTTGGCAAGACTTGGACCTGGTTTCCGTTGCCTTGAATTCTCGGTGGTCGCTTCAACGAGGCCGTGCAAAAAGCTCGCGGCACCACACGCGACGACGCCACGCCTTCTTCTGCGATCGCCGGCGGCAGCAGAAGCAAGGACGCCCGCTTCTGCCTGCATCTGAGGAGACAAGTCGGGTTCAAAATGACGTGCACTTGCGCGCGGTAACTGAGAAACGTTGAAGTTCAGTGGTAGCACTGTTTGACTTCACGTAGTGATGGAAAAGCGTTCCTTCCACTTCCAGGACTTTCCCACCATGTACTATGTGATCTAGAAGTTGCTCTGTTTTTCTCAAGAGTTTGTCAATTCAAAAGTGGAAATCCGTTTGGAGTGACAGTTGGTGTGGATTTCGTTGGGGATCATGGCAAACCCTTTTTTTTCATTGTGTGGGATCATGGGAAGCTGCAGTCCGCGTCTATTTAGATGCAAGTCATAGATTACTACTCCGGTTAACAACAGCAGGGTAAGACTAGTGCTCTTTTCTCTTGCGTCTTGCCAGAGTTTGTAAGTCCTTGTCAAAAGGTTGCGCACGCAATCGGTAGTCAGATTTACAAGGAACTATACGATTATGAAATTGTAGCCGGCCTTTGCTATGCTCAATATACATGTCTGCTAGACAGTCAAAAGACTTCCAGCGATGCTGATGTTGTTTAGTTACACAAACATGAATATAATAATTGTATGATTGGACGGAGAAAAATGAAAATATAGGAAAGCCACAGAGTTCGGAACTGGTTTTACCTTATATCAATCAAACTAGTTGTCAAAACAAAAATATCAATCAAAACAAAAACAATTTATTCACTACTGATCATCCGTTTGTTCTTATCCGCACCTTCCTATCGTTATCCACACTCCTCTCTCCCTTCAGTCGCGTTCTTCCAAAACAGCATCGCGGCAGACCCATCCACTCACTCTCTCTCTCCCTTCTTACAGTCGTTCTTCCAAAACAGCATCGCGGCAGACCCTCTCTGCCGTTCTTCCAAAACTAGTTTTGTTTGTTGCATTTTCTGAAGCAACGTTACCCTATGCAAAGGAACGGTAAGTTCCATTCGATCTAAACGACCACGAGTGACGACATCAAAACGCTGGAGCCGGAATCAGATTAATTCCATAATCCTTGATTTCTGTCTAGTTAAAGGGAGCCATGCAATGATCGATGACCTCTTGTGTGCTATTGGCAATTGGCATGTTGGGCAAGTACTTGGCCCTGCAATCAGATTCCTCTAGTGTGCTATGGCAGTCGGCATGTTGGGCACTTGGCCCCTGCAATGTGCAATGAGTCAATGAACCAACAAAGAGAGCCAGCGCATGGTGTGCAGCTTGTTACTTAGGCAGCATAGCAGAGGATAAGAGTGATCGGAAAAACTGACATTACCGCTGATAAGCAGTCCACCGGCGTAGCCGGACCTCCGGCAGCCGGGCTGCAGCCGCTGCCGTCGTTTCCATCCTGCCTTCTCTAGGTTGTGTGGCCTCAAAAAATCTTCTTTATCCCTTCAATGGCTCAGGTTGTGTGGCCTTTAAAATCTTGTTTATCCTTTTCAATGGCTCCCACGCCTGAAGCTTTTCTGAGCCCCTCGTGATTATCCTCCTGTACTCTGAGATTGGTGACGAGAGCGTTTATCTAGAGGGAAGACTGGTTCCTTCTCAGTGACGACAAATAGGTACATGCGACATTTCCAGTCGCATTTCAACGCTCTGGCAATGGCAAGTACAATTGTAGGTCAACTGTGTAATCAATAATATCCAGTTCCGAGACCAATTCAACTCGTCTTAAATTAAATTAAATGAATATATTGATAAGATACGAGCACACACCAACTTGTCCATCCTGGAACGCCGAACCATGCTTTGGTTAGCCATTTACAACACCATTCGTAAAACAATTATTACCACTCTAGAAATTTGGGAGTATGACTCGTGCTAACAAATCCCACCAAAACCAACACAATTATTTAAACCTTTGCAAGGTCAGTCACTGCGCACCGTGATGATTGGATCGTACAAACAATTTTCAGCAACACTGTAGTGGTCAGAGACCTTCATATTCTGAGATCATTTGATTAATTTTTACTAGATGCTATTTGCAGTTTCATCCTTCGGGTGCGGGGATGTCAATTCTTGGTACCGGTGAAGGCTTCCAGTGAAATCTGTAAACAGTCCATCAACCCCCACAGTGTTTATCCAAAATCGTATTCACTGTAGGGATCTTTGATGAAAGTTAAAGTGCAGGAACTTGTTCTCATTCCTGTACGTGTATGGATGTACCTGCACAACAATAGAATGCAGTTTAACATGCCTCGATAAAACGAGTATACAGTGCGATAAAACAAGCATTAAAAAAAAGTGGCATCTAGCAGTGTGACAATTTGATCCACATGTTCTTTTGCAGCAGAAAGTTTGCACCATAATGCATAACTAAACACAAGCTTAATGAGTCAATTTGAGTAATTCAACCAAAGTTTTACTGAAGCGGACCACTTGTTATTAGGGAGCTCTTATCCATCTTTTGAAGAAAGGAAGACAGTCCTCCCAGTTCAACACATAGGACACGGTGAGGATCAGGACACAGCTGTAAGTAATCTTCCCAAAAGAAAGTACAGAGATGTGAGTTGTCAATGCAGGTGTTGCCAGCTGGGTGGAAGTTCCAACCCAATGCACTCAGTGACTGGCCATAGTTTTATCAATGCACTTATGCACATGAGACCAAAATTACAAGAGAGCCATGATGTTTTTATAGGATCCTTCTGGTTATGTCCAGATGCATATAGACAGAAAAAATTGAAGATAGCAGTTAACATATGGAAGGTGGTCCAATTAGTATAGGTTACTTTACAATAATCCAAATCCTGAACTTTAGATAATTACAATGAATACAGATAAATGCCATACCTGCAGATTATGAGCATGTGCCCGTGAGACAAGATCACTAGGTGGCATCAAGTAGTTTCCTGAAACTGAACAATCGTATCTTTCCACGGACCAAGGCCGACAACAAATTTCCCAATGTATGCAAGGTAGTCATCTGAAGTGATTTCCCAGTATGACTGCAAATGCGAAACGAAATAAGTAATATCCAAAGGCATGTTCCACTGAGTTGCACTAAACGGGCCCTAAAATCTCAATGGTTGATTTCTGTTATCCAGAGAACAAATGGGTGACAGATTGTTACAAAACAATAGTACCTGGTTCGTGGTCTTGTGTTCTCACTGTGACATCATCAATCAAAAATACCTTCGAGAGTCAATCAAATCTGATACATGTACAATGGACGTGGGAGCAAAGGACTGTATAAACAATGGCTGCTTCAGCCAATTCTCTGACATATAATTGACCATTGTATCCATATTTAAGCAAGGTATCCACAAATTTGTCCTCAAACTTCTTTCCATCAGCCCACTTGACCTGGTGAAAGTAAGTAATACAAACTCATTATGACACGTCATAAAATGAGAAAATTAGCCAGTTACATTGTCAAAAAAAAAAAAAAAAAAAAAAAAAAAACAACAACGACAGAGTTCAGCACTATCCAGCTCATCGTAGTCTAAGGGTATCAAAGCTAACTACTTTTAGAAAAGCATATCATCTGCAGCATTGTTGTCACAACCCATGTGCCAGAAGAAGGAAACATAATAGCAATTTAATTACATTTGTTACAAAAAATAAAACTCTATAAACTAGCATCTTCAGTCCTTTTCGCTTGGTAGACAACTGTCACTTTTTATAAGCTCAGCAGCCTGCTGCTGATATCATCATTGTACAGAAAGTTCATATATACCATCTAAATAGTTTTTTTGGGTGTGGGTGTGTGGTAGTGACATAACTATAGAATACTATGAATCAAAAATAAAGTGCATATTTCATCTTGAGAACTGGGGACCTACATGCTTGTTGATAAAAACTGGATCTTTAATCTCTGGATATATGCCGACAGTTCTGTCTGCATCTAGGCAATTGAAATGAATTTCTTCAAACGTGATGATTGAAAACATACCTGAATGATAAGATCACAAGAAAATAATAGATTACTATCATTAATCCCCAATCACAATCTTCCGCAAGTTAATGCAAATGTGTTCTTAGGCCAAGTAAAGTCAAGTACAAAATAATAAAGCTGTACTAGTTCTAAATAAACAACGGTTTCATAAAGGAAATGAATACCTGCTTTGGTGAAGAGAAATAACTATGTTAAATTAACAAATAAGAACCCTAGATTGTATCAAATGTTATTGAGAAAATAACCAACGAACCACATCCTATACATTTCTGAGTAATTAAAACAACAAAAATTTCCTCTGATTTCCTAGAATATTGCTGCACTCATAAACAACTGCAAAGGGTATGTGGTTTACAGTGCATAGAAACATATTAGAATATTCCCCTCAGGAGAAAAATTAGAATTTTTGGCTGGCAAGTGATGAAACTAATTATTTCCAGACAATTGCCAAGTTTATGGCAGTTACAGAAAGAAGCAAATAAACTGGCAGCAGCAGGTCATTTCAGCAAATGCACATGCATGTGCAAGAATCACTTCAAGGCTCTTTTGAGTTGGAGCACATCAGCATGGTCATAGAAGAGCAAGTATGGCATGAAACAATTATGACAAGCTAATAACAAAATCCATGCGAAGGATATCCATACCATTGTATTTTTGATCTCTGAACGAAGTATCTCTGCTTCACTTTAAGTGTCTTAAGTTCCTCCAGTGTGAAGTCCACTGTAAACCAACACTTTGGCATTAGTTTAAAAAAATCAAGAACACATAAGTTTAGAACGTTGCATGGGAGCATCCCTTGGGACACACAGATCCGAGTTCGAGCCCCCCATGGGCGCTCCCTGTGGTTCAGCATTAAAAAAGGTCCCTAGTTGTGCAAACTATTTTTAGCAGCAGGCACAGGCTGCGCCTCCTGGGCCGGGCAGCCTTCACTCTTTCAGGATTTTTTCAACCACAGGAGTGGTTTGATCCACCTAACATCAAAAGCTGCTGGCGTTCTTTCGGCAGAGGCAGTGGTCTAGTTTTTTTTTCCCTTTCCAAAAGCTTACAAGTTTTTCATTCTCATTCCACCCCTCAAAACATGAAGTTGAAACTGTCAATATATTATACTTTCTCTGTTCCAAACTATAAGTTGTTTTTGGCTTTTCTAGACGCATTTCTTTTTACTATGTATGTAGACATAGTGTATAACTAGGTAAAAAAAAAAATATATCTAGAAAAGCCAAAACGAACTATAATTTTGAACGAGGAGTATGTAAATAGTGTTCCAGCGTTAGATGAGCATGTAACAAATTCCTGAATTGTCAAGAAAACGCAGCAGAGATGCGTTTTTATTTCCTTGCTGCTTAACTACATGTCATGTAGCAGATATGCAAATTAATGGTAATAAAAAAAGGAGTGAAGCAATCAGGGTTGGTTGTAAGATACAAACCTACAAACCATCCAGTCATATTAGACCACTCCACTTCATAGGTTCTTCTTCGATTGGCAAATTCTTTACGTGTGGCAACATCAGTTGTATCATCAAGTGTTACATCATGAAAACAAATCAAGGCCCCATCTTTGCTAGCAAGGATGTCAGACTCTATAAAATCTGCCCCTTCTTCAATTGTTCTCTGCAGTAGCATTTCTTTTGGTCAAATGTAATTTTCCAATTTAGAATACCATACTGTTCACATGCTAGAAAAAAAATTATAAACTTGTGATATGTGAATTCAATAGTCCTTTGCAGTAAATCGATATCTGATAATCTGAAAAGCTAGCATTTAGTGTATCAGGTTCACAAAAACATCTTATTCCCTTGGCAAGATAGAAATATATAATTCTTCTACAGATCAATAGTGCTTGCAATTTTCTTAGGAGTACCATGTACGCAGCAGCTGTTTCCTCGAATTTCCCCATTTGAGCCACGGTATGAGCAATGTTATATGGTCGAAACGTCTGTATGGGCTTCTTCTCTTCACTCTTCGCCTTACTCGGTAAAGGAAAGAGAGGCCTAGCAAACGCCAAAATGTAATAGTAGCAGAAGAAAAAAGAGGTGCACAATCTGCCAGGGACATCAATGCAGATAAATTAGAGATAAGTATACTATTAGTTACAACATAGGTGATATGCAATCCAGAAACATGACCTTCAAAAAAAAAAAAAAAACCAGAAACATTAGTCATGGTTCAAATATGCATTGCATCAGGGATGTCAATTTCTTTTCTCAAACATGCAGTAGAATTGCATGTCATTGTATTAATAGGTAAAACAGTCCAATTATGCCATCTCCATGGCTTGGGGTTAGTTTTTTTTGGGGGGTGGGGGTGGGGGTGGGGTAGGATTTCCACCCTAGAACATATGATCAAAGCTGTCAAATGAAGATACACTTCAGGTGCACATTAACATTCTATCATGGAGATCTTTTAAGAGATTCATGTTGCAGCAGCATGGATAGAATATCCAAGAATGTCAATTATACAAGAGAACATGGCTAACCACGACATAAAAATACAGAAGAAATAAATAAATCTAGCTGTCACTTCCTTTGTTTTCTACTTCTTCTGCACGTGGATGTAAGAATATGCATGCTTGTGCTTTGGAACCTTAGTCAATGTAAGATTCCTTTGCAGTTCAAAAAGAAAGAAAGAAAAAACCCTCCATTAATAGGGGTCACAGTTTCCTTTGCATCTGTCATGCTCCTCCATCAACAGTTTACTAGGGGTCACAAGTTACAACTCTCAAGATGAAGTCTTCAAATATCATTGGAGTATTGATTAAAAACGGAACATGCCAATTCATCACTCGGATTTCTACATCGGCAGGATATGAAATCAGAATAACTGAACAAGTCTGAACACACATCAGAGACTCAGAGTATATGTTCATCAGTGGTGTGAAACTAGGTAGTATCATGATCTGATTAGCACAACCAACCCAGCACTTCCTTATTAAACAACCTAGAAGGTGCTAAATTCACGCTATACCCATCTGTCCAGACATATCCACCTCAGAAAGGCATACCAGATACAGAAAGGAATAGCAACAGATAGGCAGTTCAGAGCTTCCTTTCAAAAAAAAAAAAAAAGGGCAGTTCAGAGCAAGCTCATTCCACATAACAATCGATGTTGCACCCTGCAAAGTACCTTTCACTGCCTTATTTTAAGTACCACGAACCAACAAAAACCATGCCATTTAGCTCAGCGCAAATGCAGAAACAGCCCCCGCCTTGTAATTATAATATGGCGATCGCGCAAAGGGTAAAACAAGGACGTGCAATGAACTGCTGAAACTTGCATACACACACACTAGGTTTATCAGATCGGTGCGCACTGCGCCGAGCGCCGAGCATTCAGAAATCAGGATGGCCGACGAATCGAGGGGAGAGGGTCACTTTACAGACAGAAGGGCGCATGTCGCCCACACTCTTTTGCTCCACTTCCTGGAGTGTCCCTCCCGTCTCCCGCTACACGGGAGCGAGCGAGGAGAGCGAGCTTGCTATGCTCCGGCGGTTTCAGCGGAGCAGAAGAGGAAACGGCGCGCGGCACCTCGCTCCTTGCTGCTATCTCTCCTCGCTCCCACGACCCCACGACCCCCGCTTTTTCTTTCTGTCACGCCATCGCTTCTTCATCGTCAGAAAATCAATCTCTTACGGAAAGGAAGCCACGATCCAACCTCATCAATTGGCCACCCCGACCAAGGAGATTGCCGTACGGTTACGAGCTACACAACCACCCTACAGTCCGCTGACACTGACAGGTGGGTACAACATCGCGATGCTCCGGTAGGGCCCACCTGTCTGATACTCCTTGACGGTGGAGTAGACGTGTGCGTTTATACGTTTCCGGCGCCGTTGACGGAATATGCTGGGAATACTCTATCGCTGCTTTTTTTTTTTGAGCAAAAATACTCTATCGCTGCTGGGACGGCTCCTGGGCTCCGTGCCGACCCGGGCCTTTCTGTGCCGAACTTGATCGGCATGGGCTGGGCCAGCTCGAGTGCTCGACACGGCCCGACAAGGCAATGGTCGCGTAGCTTTTGCCGTTTGATGCGGCCCACGTTCTCGCCCATCGTCATTTCCAGCGTCTTGCTTGTCTCATTGTATCGCCGTCGCCGATCTCCCCAATCCCTCCTCCCCTCGTCGATCCCACCACCGCGCCGACCACGATGGCCTCCGCCGCCTCGTCGGCCGCCGGCGCTGGCAAATCGCTGTTCCAGGGCCCGCAGGTTCCTCAAGCCATGGGAGATCACGGGCCCCTGCGCCTCGCCCGAGTACCGCAGCGCGCTGCCCGACGCGCTCGAGTACCGCGTCAAGTGCCCGGCCACCGTGCGCGACGACCGCGACAAGGCCATCGTGCCCACGTCCGACCCGGAGACAGTCTACGACATCAAGTACTTCACCCGCGACCGCCGCCGGAACTGCCCGCCCGTGCGGCGCACCTGCTCCGCAAGCCCGAAATCGAGCGCTACATGGCCGCCAAGCAGTTCGACCCCACCAAGGACTTCCCTGTGCCATACGTCAACACCACCGTCGAGGAGGACCAAAACACGGTCGGCGGTGGCTACCAGAAGTGACTCAGGTGAGAGGTGGTGACTCCTCTTAGATCTGAGGTCGCAGCTAGGGTTTCATACTTTGCTGTATTTGATATATTCGGGCTGCAAAACTAAGTATTGCTGACTTGCCACAAAACATGAATCAGTTATCCGGACATGGTTAAACTTGAATGCGCTTGATGCCTATGTCATTTATGTTACGTGCGTTAGCTAATTGAGTAGGCTTGCAGGACAATGCGTCACTTCATCAGAATCAAGCACACCACATAATATTACATTACCAAGGCAGTAGTATTTTTTTTGACAGTGGTAATACCCTGCATTTATAGAAAGCATTTGAAGGTCTGGTACCCAAGGCATTAGTAATTAGATGCTCATATCTTAATAGTCTTCATTATTGTCTCATAGAGGGATGTTTCTGTGTTTTTGTTTGTAATTTGGTATATGTCCATGTTTATTAAGGTGGTAAGTCAAGTTGCAGCAACCGGTCTGTTTGAGTCCACTAGGCGTTGGGCACATGGGAGGCTTACTCCATACAGACATCTTAATATAAAAATAACACCACTAACATTCAGAAGTAATCATAATCATACCTTAATATTGCCAATTCTTAGCATATTACCATAATAATTAGTGATACCAGAGTGCTAGTGCACAACATACAGTAGCAAAATAGAAAATTTGGAATCTCTCATCTCTGAATAGCAACAGATTAGTCTCTAATGACACTTAATGAGTAGCACTACTAGTGCAAAACAGACCACAATCACAAGCTCTGAGCACCTAGTAGCAGTCAAACACATGAAGGCAGAGCAGTTTACATCCACCCAGAAACAAATGCAGCAGTGCAGACTGCTGACTGCAGAGCATATCCAAGTAAAGAGCAAAGGCAGTGCACATTCAGGAGGAGGGAAGCCCAAGGGAGAGGAAGAGATGCTTAGGTATGTGTCCCATGACCTTGCAACGCTAGGCTGAAGAAGACGGGAACCAGCAGAGAAGGGGAAGGACCAGCAGAGAAGGGGAAGGAGCCATGAATGAATCGGCAGAGAAGAGGGAGGACCAGAGGAGGCACCAATCAGGGTCGCAAATCAGTGGAGAAGAGGAAGCGAGGCTCGAACCGTCAGAGAGGTATGAATTGATGGAGCAGAAGGTGTGGAGCGGCAATCCGGTGGCGCACTGCCAAGAACGAGGTGTGCACCCTCTTCGGTTTCCTCTTCCCTGTCAATTGGCGCGTGGGAGAGATGGATTATGGCCTTGTGGAACATGTAGGCGCACCAACTCCAGTTGGTCTCCTTCGCACGCAATCTGCACCCATTTTTTCTGTGCGCGCTGCTCCTCATGCCCGCACCTAATCCCCTGTGCCCAAGCTCGTGCAGCATTTGCATCAGGCGGCTGGTGCCTTAAACAGCACCAGATTGCGACTAGGCGATGGCTTTTGTCGCAAGGCGGAGGCCATACTCCGATTGGTCGTGATGAGGCCAACACCCAGCCTAGAAAGTCTACTGGACACCTAGGTGATCACTTTATGTTAGTTGGTTAATGCTTAAAATGTAATTTCTGCAGGTGTAGGGTTTCACTATAGAGTAGGCATTTTGTTCACAAATATTTCACTTTACTGTGTCATTATCTGAGAACCTCTATTATTGTGGCTTATATATTTGGGTTTGAGATTTGAGACTAGTTAATATACTTCTAGATGAATGTACACAAGCTAGATAACAGGTTTCAAATGTTAGAACTTTTGCAATTTATCTTTCAAATTAAGTAAAGTTTCTCTGAGAAACCCCTATTATTGTGGCTTATATTTGGGTTTGAGATTTGAGACTGGTTAATATACCTCTAGATGAAAATACATAAGCTAGATAACAGGTTTCAAATGTGAAATGTTAGAACTTTAGCAATTTATCTTTCAAATTAAGTAAAGTGGAATGGGATAAAGTGGATTTGGAGTCCATGCAGATTGTGGGCACAAGAAGTGGACATGACAAAAATGGGATATGAACTTTACACAATCCTCACATCTGAGTCCTGCTGCTTGCAAGGAGGCTACCGAATTTATGCTGTTTAGTGAGATCAATGAAGCTTAGGTGAATAGCCGTGTTTCACTCTGCTTGAAAACTGTACATTTCATGTTAGCTAACAGATTAGTTTTATATATAAAAAAACACCCCATAAGTCACTTTGGTTTGTGATCCCACCACCACTATGTTTTTGGTGCAAAAATCAGCCCACCACATATGCTCTATGCCAATTCATCAACATGGAGCTGTTAATGTGGTCTTTATGAAAGTTGAATACTTATAAAAGTACAAACCTAACATTTTTTTAGAACTTCTACCAAATAATCACCCATGAAAAACTTAAGCCTGGCTAAACCGATATTTTGCGATATACAAAAATTCTCTGCCGCAATATCATAAGCAAGCATAATCCAAGTATTGGAACAAACTTCACTTGATGCATGACTTGTAATGGCTCCATGTAGGTGGAAACAGGCAGAATTAGTAAGCACATGTATAGTGGGGTGGTGGTTTCGAACGGAGTAGAGTGGTGGGGTGGGCATTTACAATAAATGTTTTTATGCGGTGATATCTCAAAAATCCAAGTAACATATGGGTGGATTTTGCATTTTGCCTTTATGTTTATGTATGTTGTTTGGTGATTTTGCTGCCTCACTTTCAAAATGTTTGGGTCTGGCGTTCACCTTGCTATTCATGCCACTGCATTATCTCATTTGCTTTCATGAAATTATTGTGATTTTTTCGATGCTCATCATTTTAGATTTGGGCCTTTGTGGAAATCATATCTAATTATTGCCTCCCCATGTATGTGCCTATGTGGTTACATTGCAGGAAAGCTTGGTGATTTGATGCTGGTTAATTTGTCAGGCATCCTTTGCTTGATTTCATCTGAAGCTGCACTATTTTGATTCCAACTATTAAATATCCCTTTTTCTTTTGTTCCAAGTGCAAGTTTTCTGGTTGTAAAAGATGATGGTGGCAATAATATGGCACTTGTGGAGCTCACAGGATGCACATATCTTGTAACTTGTATTCTAAAACTGTCTACCTGATACCAATGTTACTGTTTAATGCAAAATTTAAGGCTTTTATTCCAATGTGCACATCATCTCCAATTAGTTAGTTACATATGTTTATTTGACAAAAGAGCAAAAATACCTCCATTTTAGTTTTGTACGGTTAGAACATTATGTGTATGGCTTGTGATATATATAACAAGTCTTGGCATGTGAAGTCAATTATAGGACGTGCTTGTGTGTTGATTGATCATTGATCATGGTCTCATGGATATAGCAGTACGCTGGGATACATCGATATGATTATATATGAAACCTCTGGAGTGTTTGCATGTGATGTCTTGGTTGGACCTTATCATGGGCGAGTTGATGGATCTAAGGCAACTCCGCTTGTCTCTTTTTTTTTTTTTTTTTATATAAAAAAACTAAAGACCAGTTTGGATGGCTACAAAGAGGCGCTAAATTGCAGGGCAAATTTTTAATCGACACACATTTTAGACATTAGCCTATTATCTTGGCAACAATGGGTCAATATCGGGCTAATTTTAACAACAGTTCCGAAGTGGGTTTATCCTTGCCTGAAGCTGTATTCTCTTTGTCTCTGGTGCCAGAATGTTACTATGCCTACAGGAACGATAGCGATATATGGCTGGGGGATAACGAGGGCTTGCTAGTTATCCTAACGAGCCAGACTGTTGGCCTGGCTCGGCTGGTTAAGCTCGCGAGCTAGCGAGTTAAGCTCACAAGCCACGTGTAAGCAGTGTAGGGGAACTTGAAGTTTAAATGTAGGATGTAGGTTAATCGGAATCGGTGAAACGGCACCCACCCAATGCTTCATCGTAGAAACGCTGCTGTCTTGAAACGTTTCTCCAGATCTCGCACTCTTTGCCTAGACGAGTGAAACCGCTTGGGATTGGTTAGCTCCGTGTCTAGTCTCTCCGATATACACTATCATATATTTTTTTTGCTACATACTCCGTATATCCCTTAGAATCTGGATCTCTAACAAATAGGTCTTAGAGAACTTTAACCTCGGCTTTACTTTTATCTACGCTAGAAAGGTAATAAAAGTAACTAGCATGATGTGCAATGTGATTGTATTTTTTTTTAGTGTGCTCTAAGATGATAGAAATGATCCGAGACATAACATAACAATCTATATCTATATATTCCCTCTGTCCACAAATAACTCATCATGTTGACTTTTTTGAGACATCATGTTTGACCGCCGTCTTATTTAAAAATTTTATATAAATATTGTCTATTTTTTATATGACTTATTTTATTATTAGATATACTTTAATAATGATTTATTTATTTTATAAATTGTATAAAGAATTTAAATAAGATGCACAAAGTCAAAACCAGATGTCTCAAAGTCAAAAAGATAAGTTATTTGTGGACGGAGGGAGTATCTTATACTTTAAATTCCACTAGCATTATATCTTGCCGTGCAAGTTATCCAACACGGAAATTTGGATTGTCCCACTCCCATCCATGAATAAGGAAATCTATTATATGTGCATAAGGGCACTCACAAATGTAAACTTAAAGCTAGTTTGGTAAGGCTCTGGCTCCTTGTAAAAGGGTCCAGGCTTCTCATCTGGAGCAACTTTCTAGTGAAAGATAAACGGATACTATTAGGCTCTGTTCACTTGGTCTTGTTTCAACTTCTGAAATTAACCAGCTTATCGATTTGGAAAACGCTTGCTAAAACATCTCTAGTGAAAGTTTTGTAATTATTTGGTATATATTAGGTTTGTGAGGAGATAGAAGAAACATCTTTTTCTGGCCCCTTGGTTAAAAATGCCTTTGGCTCCTCCGGAATCTTTCCAAGGAGCTATTTTTAGCTCATTGCCACACAACTCTACCTCAAAGATCTTACTGGATTACCCTATAAGATCTACGACATCGGTGGCCATCAAACAAGGTGATGGACGTAGAGTAGAGTAATTAAAAGTCCCATTGCTTTTTTTTTTTTCATAAGGCGGCAAGAGATTTGCCGGATTTTTATTAGACGATGAGAGAAAAAAAAACAACTATTACAACTACAGTAGGAGTAACGACTCGACCAAAAGAAAAAAAATGAAAAGCACCGGGCAGCCACCTTCACCCCCCTAGGAAACAACAACTCACAACAAAGCAGACTAAAAAACTCTAGTTGAAAACAACTAGTTTGTGCAATCTGAGACATGAGTTGCAAGCGTGTACTGGGTGATATCATCCTTGCATATGGCGGCGACTTGATGAGCCTGTGTAACACTTTCTGTTGAAAAATTCTCATATTCCTTTCTTTCCACCACCAATATATCATGAAACCGTCAAACTTTCGCCTCTCGCGCTTGTCCACTTTCCTTCGGCACTTCCTCCAATACCCATATACTGACCACGACATTTGAATAGTGTTGATCACCGTCGATTTAACCATTGTTTTAGGTATGCCCATACTTGTTTGGCAAACGGACAATTTAGGCAAAGATGGTTTGGTGTTTCTGGAGTGCTTCCACATAACTTGCAAATCGGGTCTGCTAGCCAGTTCCGTTTGAGCATATTGTTGGCGGTTAAGATCTTTCTATGTAGTAAAGTCCAAGCGAAAAATCGGCATTTTGATTCAGCTCTCGCCTTCGAGATGGGTGTTATCTTCAGTTTAGCATAACTTCCTTCAAATTGGACACGGTATGAGCTTTGGGTCATGTACTCTCCGTCAACTGTCCGTCTCCATCTAATGGAGTCCTCACTCGATGGGTTATGATGTATGAGTTGGATTTCCTCCCAAAGGTTAGCATACTCCTTGATTTCTTCTTGAGACTGTACTAGAAGGACATGAGTGATCCATTTGTTGTCCTATAAGGCTTTCTGTACTGACAATTTCTTTCTCCTTGATTTCCTGAATAAGTTTGGCGCTATATTTTTTTGAGTTGTGCCATTTAACCAAGAAGATGACCAAAAGCTTGCCATCCTGCCGTCTCCAATTGTTACCCACTGTTGATGCTACAAATAAATCATGATCACGATCATCACATGGGAGGTCTAAAGTGTTTCAATGCCGCTCTTTGTGTTTCCACCTAAACCAGAGCCATCTTAATTGTAATGCTCTCGCAAAACGTTCAAGGTCAAGAATTCCTAGTCCTCCTTTTATCTTGGGCCTGCATGTTGTCGGCCAATTTACCAAAGAGTGTCCACCGGAGACCTTTTCTGGGATCTCGCCATGCCAAAGAAAACTTCGCCTTATTTTGTCAATCTCATGGATTAACCATTTTTGCTCCGGAAATGCGGTCATGTGGTAAATGGGTTGAGAAGATAGGAATGTTTTGACCAAAGTATCCCGTCCGGCCTGTCGTTGATAGCAACTTGCCCTTCCACCCCGGTAGCCGTCTGCCAATCTTTTCAATTAGGGGTTGAATCTCAATCCTACATAATTTCCTTGTGTGTAACAGTAGACCAAGGTATTTGCCGGGGAACTTACAAATTGTGCAACATCTGGGAGACTATTTGTTCTTGAATTCGTATAGGGAAAATTTCATTTTTTGCTAAGTTGATCTTGAGTCCGGAGCATTCTCCAAAAAAGGTGAGTATCTTTGACAGCCGTTCTAGCTCTTGAGCCGATGGAGATGCAAAGATAGCTGCGTCTTCAGCGTATAAAGAACATCTTAACCGTGCTTCCTTGGGCAAAATCACTTTGAGTATGTCTTGTTGTCCAGCTTTCTCCAAGATACGCCGAAGGGGATCAATTGCGAATAAATAGCAATGGTGAGAGCGGATCACCCTGTCTCAATCCTCTAGCATGCTTAATACCTTTTGTAGGTTGCGTTAACAATTACTTTGGATGAGGCTGTTCCAAGCAAGGCTGCCACCCAATCTCGCCATTTTTTGCTTTTGCCTAGTTGTTATAGTAGTTGTATACTCCTTGCTTGTGTTGTAACCGCTAGGCTTTCCTCAAGCCGATCGACAAATTCTGGCTGCCCATGCATGCTAGCATCTTGTCAGTGGGCATGAAGCAGCTGAGTTGGTCGATGTTGTAAAACATTTGCTTTTGTCTTAATGAAACACGGGTTCTACCCATTCTTAAAAAAAAAAACCCTCTATACCTCTAAGATCTATGCTGGATTACCTGTAGTTTATGGACAAAATTAAAGTGGTTTAAATATTTATATTTAATCTGAAATATAAACGAAATGAGCCAGTAAATAAACTTAGCATGTCCGTAGCATTAGATTCCCGGATTTCCTAGATCTACAGGCCGGGTGACTAGCTCTAAGCCAGTCTCAATGGAGAGTTTCACCTCCCGGTTTCCAAGATATGAAACTTTGGCATGAAATAGACGTCTCCCTTAATGCACAGTTTCATTGACTCAAGGGTCCCACAACCTCTCTCTCATTGCATGGTTTAATTGTATAGTTGCATGGTGAAACTTTATTTGTGTCTCAATGGGGTTTCACACAGTTTTCAACGCATGTGAAACTGTGCCCAAAGGTTTTCACCATGGTAAAACTCTTTCCTTCTCTCTCCTAGGAGTTTCATGCAAAAGTGAAATTTTACTGATGTGGCCTTTGCATTTAATGTGCATGAAACACTCATGAAATCCCATTGAGACTAGGCTAAGAATTCATGACAAACAACCATGCATCTACGAATAGACCGACAGCAAGCTGATGTGTCACTCACATAGCTGGCATTGGCCGGACGCAGCCAGTGCGCGCGATGGCCAAAAGGATCCATCCAATCCATGGCATATTGCAAGATCCAATCCACGAATTGATCGCATGCATCACTGAATCTGAATAGATAGACAGGCGCAGGCCACACACACACGGTGTCAGTTGCTAGCTCATGGTGTGGACTGTGGACGAACCGAACCGTGCATATTAATACCCTCGCTGCCGCTGGCGATGCATGACAGCATCAGTAGTCACTGGACCCGCCAATCTGCCGCCATCGATCCATCTACTGCGGCCCTTTCAATTCGTACGTACAGTACAGTAGGCGACTTGTTCGATCGTCATCTCGATCGATCGGCGCCGGCGGCCGGCCGGCCTGGCCGGATCTATCCATGATGGGGGTTGGGTTGGGTTGGGTTGGGTTGGGGGGCTATGCATTGCCATCCGTCAGCGTCAGTCCTGTGTGTGCATGCATGCATGCAGCATTTCCGTTGCAGCTGCTGGCCGGCCCTGCTGCGGCACGCAGCCTGCAGCACAGCTCGCTGCCGCGCACGAACTTAATGGCCTCTCTCCCACCTTTCATCATCCATTCATTGTCGCTGCTAGCTCGTCTGTTTGCTTGCTAGACGCTAGTGGCCATCTGTTCTGTCCCCAGCTAGTTGCCTTGCCATCCATGATCCATCCTCCTCCCTAAACAGCGGCCGGACCACCAGCTTTCTCTCCTTTTCCAGCTTGCATTGCAGACGACTTGCAGACCAGTGGTGACCATATATACGGTCAAGGCGTGAAGCACGCATGCAGTTACTGGGACTGGGCGGACAGCCGGACACTAGCTACTGCTAACTTGGACAGGACAGCCCCAGCCTCAGCCTCAAAAGGAAAGGGCCGGCCGAGTGAAATCATGAAACTGCGAGCGGGGACTACCATGCACTACTACCCTACCCCGGCCGGCCGGCGCGCTAGCTAGATCTGACTGCAGTGCAATGCAATGCATTGGATGCAATCCCACATGCAACGCAAGCGCGGCAGCAGCGTCTGCCTCTGTTCTGTTCTCATGTCTCTCAGTCTCTCTTAATTCTGGCCGGTGAGGAGTCGTCGATCGTGTGGGAAGGTGGGGGTGATGGAGGGAGGGCCGGTAACGTCTCTTGCTCATAAGAGAAACGACCTAGCTAGCTACAAATGGGTGGAACAGAAGAACATGCATCGACGACCGACCACCAGCTCGATCTCAAGTCTCTCAACATGTCTACCTTGTTTTGGACCAGACTACGTACTGCAACAACCATATCCAGTTATCGATCCATGCCGAGTTGATGCATAGTATGGTCTCCGATCATGCAGGCAGGCAAAGTAAAGTATTTCCGACCGTTTACTGCAGGTGAATCCACGCCCAATCGATGGTTTCCCCTACATTTACAACAGGTGTACATGCAAGTGTCCTCCCTTTTGCATTACTGCTAGCTGCTGCTGGCTTGGGGGACCTCTGATGAGTTGTCCCAAGGAAACCAAATCTATCATGCTGCTCTGATGGCCAATAAGAGTTGTGTCGATCAATTGATGTGTCTTGCTTACTCTAATTAAGAGCTGATCGAACACTAAATACATCCATATCCATCTCGATCGATCTGCATGAAAAGGAGAGAGCGCTTATTAGACAGCATGATTCCATGAATTAATACCGAGCAGGATATATACTATCAGGGGAGAGTACGTGCTACACAGACAGCCTCCTGAAAGCTACGCATCAAGAGCTAGTATATGTAACAAAATATTATGTAGAAAAAAATCAATTATGACGCACGCATGTGTAAAGCTTTATAAGTGCGATGTCAGAGAGAGAGATGCATATCGCTTCGATCTGGGTATTTTGTTGCAGTGAGCCAGTGAGGCAGTGATGCAGCCTGAATGTAGCCGCAGTGAAAAAAGATAACAGATTGCTGCAGAGTACTCTTGGCCGTCTGGCGCTCCTTTGTTTGGAACGGCAAGGAAACGCCAAATCACGACGCGCAGTGTTTCCATTAATCCCCTTGTATTGGGCAGAACGCGGCGAGAGAGACATAGACATTGCAATGCAAAATGTGGGGCCAATTAACTAGTTAGCTATTCACTCCGTCAACAAATAAGTGTGTTTCTCTTTTTGACTTTTACCATTCTTATTTGATTATTCGCCTTATTCAAAAATTTAATAAATATACTTATTTTGTTATGACTTTTTATCATTAGAGATATTTAATTATTTTTTTTTTTATTATTTATATAAGATGTTTAAATAAGACGAATGGTCACACAAAAATGATAGAGTCAAAAGAAATGCACTTTATTTACTTAACTAGGGTGGTGGGTGTGCGATGAATTGCAAATATATATATATTTTTCATTTTTACACTCGATAATTCCATTTCCATTCATCAAACGGAAATACAAAGAGTTCAGATTACATCAGGCAAACGTTAAGAGTTTGGCAAACCTGCCTAGAGTAGAAGCAACTGACTCTTGCATTCGATGTTCTAACTGACTTACCAGACCAAACTGATAACGCACAACCAACCGCCCCAAGGTCACCACAGCGTACCAAGTTTACGGCTTAAGCAACCAACAAGAGTTAAAAAGGCCAAACACATGGCTGGAACCAGCTAAACAGGGGGTGGACAACAAAACAATACTTTGAAACGAATTACCATCAAGATTGTTTTCTGAACTTGAGTAGGACTACTCCTCCAGTGCTGACTGTATGACTCTCCAGCATACCTTCACCTTCCCCTAGGTTTTTTTCAAGATCAGGCTTCATCTTGAGTATCGTCCTGGTCTGCTGAATGGTCTTGTAGTAGGAGGTGATCAATTTGTCTGGAGGTCTGTCTTGCTAAAAGGTCTTTGGCAATCTTCAACATCATGTTTTCTCCATCAACCCACACATCTTTTTCAATTTCATCATATAAACCTGACCAGTGTATCATATTGGCATGAGCTTGACAAAAAATGAAAATCGGGTTACTTAGTGAAATTTGTCAAAAACAACTTTATTTCTGCACTTCCCAATAGCCAGGCAAATAGCACCTAGTCCCATGACATGAAATTTTCCACTACCAGGTAACCAAATTTTGCACCAGTCCCAAAATTGCTCAAAATTCTGAGGGATATTATTAGCTCCACAACATTGAGCAACAACAGACCAAACAACTCTAGCCATAGAACATTCAAAAAAACATATGATTTAAGGTCTCTAATTTATCACAGTAAAGCACAGTTAGGATCACCAGACCAATTCCTTTTGATCAGGTTGTCTTTAGTAAGCACAACATCATAGGACATTTGCCAAAGAAAAATTTTAATTTTCTCAGGAATTTTGCCTTTCTAGATATTTTTTTGTGGTAAGGCCCGCACTCATTTACGTAAAAGAGCTTCATACAAAGATTTAACAATAAACTTATTTATCTTAGAGAGTTTCCATAAAATGATATCAGGACAATCATTGAAAAGAAAAGCAGATACGTACATCATGTTTAATCTTAAGCCAGTCTTAATTCAGCCTACCAAACACCCATCTTCTAAAGGATATAGAGAAACCATTTCTAACTTGTAGTACTGTATCATTTTTATTTTCATTGTAAAGATCAGGAAATAGGTCATTCAAAGATGCATCATATAACCAAGGATCCAACCAGAATCTTGTTAAATTTCCTTTGTTGTTTTTATCTTTCTACCTTGAATATATATATCCTTGAGCTTTTAAAAAGATCATACCACATTGGTGAATCATTTAATCTATGACTAACCTCATGAATGGATTTATCCTTCATGTATTTATGCTTTTACTATAGTTTGCCAAAGACAATTGCAGATATATATGCATGGAAGAACTACTAGTTTATGTCAAATTTAAGATGATCAATGATTTGTGTGCTGATTCAAGCGATCAGTGGGTGCTAGCTGACTGTATAGAGTATAGACCATTATGTGGCTAGGCCATGAAGCAGCATGCAGTGGCATTATACTCTGATCTGATGCAGGCGCAAATGAATGCCACACCAGATCTGATGCATGCATGGTATGCTAGACCATTAGCTATAGGTTGATCCCTATGCGTACCTTGCACTGCAAATAACATATACTCTTAAATGATAGGGCCCGCGCGCCAGGAACAGAAACTTTGTACTCCTACCTAGCGCTATGATCATGTGTACTCAACCGATGTTGGGGATTTAATATTTTGCATATTAATAAAGTTTTTTATGACTTAATATTAGGATAGGTATATATGTATATACGATCCAGTTTGTAATTCACTTTTCCATGAAAACGCCTTCTTTCAATTTTGTGTCTTTTACAGAGAGCTGAGGGTAAAAGTTTAGAGGGTGGTCCTGCAAGTTGGTGCTCAAAAAGAAGGCTGGTCCCTAGACTAAACTAGCCTCTCCTAGATTTTGATGTTAAAACATTTGAAAAGGCTGTGTATTTTGGTCCAATATGGAATGAGCGCGTTATGCAGACGATCGACTCGTCATCGACATCACCAACAGTTTTCATGTCGTCATGGTTCGTACAAAAGATTAAGTTGTCAATAGTGTCTGGCCCTATTTGCAAAATAAATTGATGTATTCAGTTAAATTTTATGTATGAAATATGGTAGCTTAAAAAAAAAAAACTTTAAAGTTAGAAAAAAAAATTAGTTCAATTTCAAATTTAAAATTTGTATCAAGTTTTTTTTTAAAAAAACAGGCTCCCCACCAGAACAAATTTGATAGTGGCAACATATTTTTTGAGAATTTATGAAAGAAGCATGCATGCACATACACATATATAAGTATATACTAGGAAAATCATACATTAACGGTGAGTGCTTTTCTTTAGTTTTGCCACACGCAAAAGTGCTAAAAAAATTATTCTCTCTCGGTGCTAAAAAGTAATACTCTCTCCATTCTAAAAAGTAATACTCCCTCCGTTCCAAATTGTGAGACATTAATTATTTTGTCTCTTCTAGACATAATGAATCTAAATGCATAACCAAAACGATACTGTCACACGCCAATGTGACATGGGCCAGCCAGGCCCAGGAGGGGGCGCCCGGCATGGCTACCGCCGCCATCCTCGTTATCACTATTAATTAGGGATTAAGTTTAGTCAAATTAGAGCTATTACTTAGGGTTTAAGTTAGGTCAAATTAGGAAGATTTCATATTCTTTAGGAGTCAAGTTAAGTCCTCCCTATAAGTATAAAAGGAGATGTATCCTTTTGAGATTAAGAAAGAAATAAATAAAATAGGGTTCAACCCTCAGCTTTTGTCTCTCCAGCTCACACGCCGCTTAGCGCCGCCGCCGCTTGCCCGCCATGCCCGCCATGCCACGCTCCGGCGCTGCCCTTCTTCCCCAAGCGACAAACTGCGCGGCTTAGGGCGCCAACGATCGCCCCGCGCCACCCACGGGCCAATGGATTTGGTACGTGATGCATATACATTAATAAGAGAAACAAAACATCTTACAATTTACAATGGAGGGAGTATATATGTAGCACTACTACATAACCTTTCTATAGGGCGGGCCGGTTTGCCTCAGAGGGGCGGTTTTGCCACCGCCCCTAATCTTCCGTTCTACAAGCACAAGTGCAGTAGGGGCGGTTGGTGATGCAACCGCCCCTACTGTATGAGCCGCCTCCTACAGTTATTTCCAAAATCGCGTTTTCAAAATTCAAAAAAAATACCAAAACATTTTTATTTAACCGGGGGAGGACCCCACCGCCCATCCACTCACATCCCCTACACATGGTGATTTTTCAGGCTTTTTGCAAATGTTGCGGTACCCAAGATTCGAACCTGCGCGACCTCGTGCTCAATTCCCTCCCCCCACCACTGCACTACACACTCATATGTGTCCATATCTCATTCCGCATCCCCAAATATTATACAAATCCGAGTGTAAATTGACTATTTGAGGCCCTAAATGGATTCAAAGTAAAAAGTGGTCAACTACAAAGTTTCATAACTTTTCGAAATCTACATTTCATATGTTGGAAGTTTTTCCATCCGAAGTCGTTTCTAATTTTGAATTTCAAATTTGAGACATTTGAACACAACTTTTGCATGACTAGATGATTTTAAAGTAAAAAGTGGTCAACTACAAAATTTCATAACTTTTCGAGATCTACATTTCATATGTAGGAAGTTTTTCCATCCGAGGTCGTTTACTTAAATTCGAATTTCAAATTTGAGACATTTGAACACGACTTTTGCATGACTAAATGATTTCAAACTAAAAAGTGGTCAACTACAAAGTTTCATAACTTTTCGAGATCTACATTTCATATGTAGGAAGTTTTTCCATCCGAGGTCGTTTATGAATTTTTAATTTTAGTGCCTCCTTTTTTAAAATTCGATCCCACCGTAAAGGCCAATATAGCCTGCCCCCTCTGCCGCGACTACATTAGGGCGGTTTAAGATTGAACCGCCACTAATAATAATAGGGAGGGGCTCGTATGGTGTCTCACTATATAAATAGCGGCTCGAAAAAATGAACCGCCCCTCATCTGTAAATGGGGGGCGTTCTTTTAGTAACGTTTTTGTAGTAGTGAGGAGATACCGTGCAGCATATTTTTAGCCATGTGCAGCCTGCAAGAAATCCTTAAGTACGTACTGCCTAATCCCTATATACATAGGTACTGTACTTATATGGATCTGAACCGGTGCCCCTACTTATTTGCATGGCTTTTATGCCTTGGAGCTTAGCTTATTATCTGCTGAGCTGCAGGGTCCAGGTCAGCACTATACACGGCGACGGAGAGTGAAGGGAGTCCATGGTGTGGTGGTGGTAAAAGGACGGGGATTGGACAGCGACGCTGATCATTTATGCCGCCGTGTAAATACCCACCACAAGGAGCTAGCTTCGCAGGTCGGCTTCCACATCTCTCTCATTCGTCTCCCCCCACTGCTAGCTCCTGCAGCTCTCAAGCTAGCTGCTGGTAGCGCTAGCTAGGGTTTACACCGGCCGATCAGTGTCCGGCGGAAGCGGAGCAATCGAGTTCGGCCGGCGGCGGCGAGATCTGCTTGCTCGGTGGTGGCCGCCGGCACAGTCCGCCCGGCACAGAGAAAGTCAATTGATTTCGTCCAGGGGGTTCGTTGCTGCCCATTTCAAGAGATCTCGTAAGTCCTCCTTACCAGTCGGTTTTATTATTTGGTTGGTTGCTTGATGATTTGTTAATTTTTTGACGGTTTCTCCGATCCTGGGGATTTGAAGATTATTCCAATAAAGTCAGGCCTTTTCTTTTGGTTTCTTAATTTCTGAAACCTTTTGATGGTCGTTTATTATATTAATCAGAAAATATCCCAGATCTAACCCGGATAATTTGTTCGCTCATCTTTAATATATTGCTATACACACTAATTATTAGTTTTCGAATTTTCGAAGTGCTTTGCTTGATTTTTCTTTCTTTTCCCACAGCAGAAAAACTTTCTTTTAAACAAGTTGCAGTCTGGCTTGCAGAGATGATCATCGTTATTTCTCTCTCTACTCCTTTTCTTTTTTTTTTGTGCATATATGGAACAACCTGCGACGGTTTGGTCTGGATCTGAACCTTATGATTTTGATCCCAAAAGGGCCACTGATGAACGCTTTTTTGCTAACCAAGCTGGAACAAAAAAAATCTCCAAATAATAATACTATGAATCTATGATCATGCATGTCCGAAAATGTTTTCCATGTTAATTCAAAGAAATTATTCTGTATAATTACTTCAGTTAATAAGTATTATCTTTCTAAACTTCTGGTCCTCAATCTTACCATCTTCTCATCATTTCAAAGAGCTGAAGAAAGAAACCATCCATGTACGATGTATTCATAGTTGTGCCTGCAAAAGCACAATCAATTGACTTTCTCAGAGATGTGCATGAGGCCGCTCAATCATGGAATCATCCCTTGCACAGCTAGCGGCATGCATATAGTGCCGCTGCCACTGCGGCGCATGCACCGATCGACTCGATCCACAGCTCGCTGGCGCTCACCTGCACTGTTTCATACCGCTATCTTGCTGTTCCATGGAGCGAATAAAGCTGCAGCGCTTTCCCCATTCCCCAATGGAACAGTAATGCACAGTGCATGCTCAATCATGGCACGCCATTTCATGCGAATCTGTTATTCTTACATTCATTATTGCATACTACGATAGATGCTACAATTAGCATGCTGTTAATTTGAGAGCTAGGCTGCTGATACCGTTGCTGCAGCTAGCAGACATCGCGAGATGACGGGCGCCGCCGTTGGGAGGCTAACGAGACGATGATAAGGGGCGGCAACAACCAGGAGGCGGCGGACGTCGAGGAGCTGCTAGCCCAGCAGCAGAACAAGCAGCAGCACGCCGCCGTGGCGACGTCGCGGCAATGGTCGGCGCAGACGGAGTCGCGCATCGTGCGCGTCTCCCGCGTCTTCGGCGGCAAGGACCGCCACAGCAAGGTGAAGACCGTCAAGGGGCTGCGAGACCGGCGGGTGCGCCTCTCCGTGCCCACGGCGATCCAGCTCTACGACCTGCAGGACCGCCTCGGCCTCAACCAGCCTAGCAAGGTCGTCGACTGGCTGCTCAACGCCGCGCGCCACGAGATCGACAAGCTGCCGCCGCTGCACTTCCCGCCGCAGGACCTCATGGTCGGCCACCTGGCGCCCCACATGCCGCTGGTGCACGAGGAGAAGTTCGGCCACATCGCCGCGGCTGCGGCGCTCGCGAGCGACGGCGGCGGCGCCAAGGTCGGCCAGCAGGGCGACGTCGGCGTCGATGGGACCGGAGCCCACCACTTGGTGGGCAGGTTCCCCGGTGGCGTCGGCTACCACCGGTTCATGGAGCTGAACAGCGCGTTGGGCATGGTCAGTAGCGCAGTGACTCCGTATGGCAACTACACCGGAGAGGCATGGAATAACAGCGGCGCCGGCGGCTCGCCGCAGGTCGTGGCAGCCGCTCACCACTCGCCGTTCCCGTCGTTGCTCTCCTTGGCTCCACGTCCGCATCAGATGGCGTTCTACTCGGAAGCTGATCAGCAGTTTCAGGTGGAGAACCTTGGCTCGCAAAAGCCTGTCCTTGAGCTCGGCGAGGGCTTACCATGATCAGGCTAGCTAGCAGACAACATACTGGAAGTCTTCGATCGATCGAGATTAAGGTAGGAACAATATAATGCTCACTGATCTCAAAATTCCCCAAGAGTACAATATATGTAGCCGTACAAGAAGTGTGACAGGGTTTCCAAGTGCCTTAAGGAGAGGCAGTTAATTAAGCTTGTGATGATTTCATAATTAGTACGGAGCTAGACCTGAAACACAGAATAAAATCAGCAGGGCTTGCAGCGTGTGTGTGCGATACGGATTTGTTACTTCTTTCAATACACAAAGGAGTAATATTATTATTGTGTGCTGGCTTGTAGAATAACAGTATGATTTTTTTAATATTATGGCTTTTTATTAGTTATTACCTCCATTTGAAATTCTAAGACATTTTAGGTTAATTTTCTAGATACATATCTTTTTTCATGCACTTAGATATGCACTATGCATAGATGCATAGTTAAATCAATGTACCTAGACAAATCAAAACGTCTTAAAAATTTAGAACAGGAGTATAATATTTGGTTTTGGCTATCATGTTGAGTTTATAGTGCAGGATTAGTGCATGTTTATATAAGGATCTTGGGGAAAATTAAGAAGGAGCCCCACCCAAACTAAACACCCTCTTGAAATCTTAGTACTCCCTCCATTTCAAATTTATAGCCGTTCTGGCTTTTTTGGTACATATATAGTATGGGATGGGGCCCCTATAAGTATTGCGATTTCCAAAAAAAAAAAAAAAAAAAAAAAAAAAAAAAGTCCTACATGAGTTTTGCTATATCCACTTATAGATTAGTCAGCCATCCAACTTGTCTCAAATTAGATCGATCTAGCATATATGCTAATGCAAAATCAAGTATTATGAGAAGTTTCTAGCACCCTAAATTTTATATTACATTGTATTTACTAAAAAATACACTTTCTTAGGTGACTAAAGGTAAAAATACACTTAAAAAAGTGTTTGTAATTCATGTGTGTGATTTTCATTTATACCAAATGAATATAGGTGTAAATGGAACTACAAGTTGGGGTCTGCACTTAAGATTTCTTTATATATACTCACAAAAAAATTATATGTTTTAACCATCTATAACACTTAGGTATGACTTATCTATTCACAATTTAAATCTAGAAATAGAGCTTTCCCAAGGATTCAATCTGTAACAAATTGGAATCTAAAAGCTTAAGATATTTATTCTGTCATGTACTATATATATATCCCATGCATATATACTCCAATTAGCAATTGCAAAATTTTAGTTGCAAATTCGAAGTCAATTGAGTATAATATTATTTTAAGGGTCTCGGCAAAGGAACAGATATAGAGTCATATGACATTATATAAATCTACATATGTCAAGAGTGTTGATATTATATTAGTCTATGCGTATAATGTATCTAATTTAATTATCCTTAATACTAGCTTGCATTATTTCGTAGTTGTTTTTTGTTTTTTATATATGTGTGGTCAAAGTTCGTGGAATGAAAGACTTTTAGTATTTTATATATTCACACATAAATAATTGAAATAGTTTTAGTATTTTATATCTTCACACATCAAACTGAAGTAGTTTTTGCCGAAAGTGTCGAATCTTTGTCGAAAGTGTTCTAGGTTGGTCACTTGGCAAAACTTGAGATTCCGTAGTGACTCCAGCCATATCTTTCTGATTCCCCGAGAGGCAAATGTGTCAAATGCATGCATATATATATATATGCTCGGGAACAATATAAAACATATATTAGTCCACATAATCCACACTCTGCCTTGCCCAAAAAAAAAGTATTCGTTGTTCAATCTAATTATTTGCGTTAATATCGTAACGATTTTTATAAGTCATTGTTTGCTACTGAAATACCGATAATGCGAGATTAATGGTCTTTATTTGCATGCTAGAATGATCATCACACGCTAGAGGGACGACAGAGACCGCCATTGTTGTCAAAAATATATAGGATGATATATATCGAGTCTATTATTGATTACGCATTTAACAAAAATAATGACTTTGTATATATATACTCCCTCCATGACGTTTAGGACAACAACACGGTCTCCAAAAAAAAAAAACAACTTTTACTTGTCTTTTTCTATAAAAATATTTATTGAAAAGTTATATATGTATACTTTTATGAAAGTAATTTTCAAGACAAATCTATTGATATGATTTTCACATTTGAAACTCAACGACTTAAAAAGTTATTCATGATTTATATTCCCAATATTTAACCCAAACCTTATCCAAAACGTCTTTCTTTTCCAATATGGAGGGAGTATATAGTAGAACTTAATAAGTGGTATATTTATGTAGGATAAAGAAAATATACGTGCAGCTGCACCGCTATTCAGAACGTAGAAAGACGTCGCAAGAATTGCAGAAAAAAGCTATCATGAGATCAAATAATGTTTCAGCGGGATTTAGGAGAAAGGAGTACGTATATCAGTTTTTCTCGAAAACACAAAAGATTTGGCGCTTTTGGTATTTAAGAATTAGAGTTTGCAACAAATGTGTTCAGGGAGGATAAAGTTTTACAATGGATTTTGCCTCCCCAAAAGCAAATACGTGCCGATTACTCGCGAATAAGATATCTAAGTTTGCAAGCCCGGGCTTCATGGTATGCTTAATGGTGTCAAGTACTTTACTTACATATTAGTAGTAAATCGAAACCGTAGGCACGTCTATGCCTATTGAATTACCACAACGTACAGTACATGCATCAGTAGTAAATCGAAAACGTTTACAGAATGGTAAATTAAGCGGCGAGAGGCGCCGCATGGCAAATTTAATAATGATATTCAGAACTCTGAAGTCTGAAAGAGGTCCGCAGATACTCACACAATCTGTGTCTCCCTCGATCATATATAGGATTGGAGTATATAGGAAGGAGTGGCATGAGCCATCGTCACCCCCACACCAGCACTACTGGCACCGCCAAGTAAAACGAAGAGAAGACGACATGATGTGACTTCATTTGTTGGCGCAGACCCACCAACTAATGCACGATTAGCTGCGCCTACCTAGCTAGCAGCTAGGTTAGCTACTCCTAGTCCCCTATATTAGCTAGCTAATAGCTCGACAACATGCATTCATGCACGGCATTTTGCAAAATGCATGGTACATATACATACGGAGCACTCTACTCCGGCTCCTACTCCCACACATGAGATAGGAGATCTTTGAGTGAGTGCGTACTCCTATGTGATTTGAGCATGTCCGTACGGTTTAATCACTGGAACCTAAGAACAGTTAATACTCCCCTAGGGCGCGCGCTGAAGCCAAATAACATGATAAACTGCAGAAATCGATCAGTGGTGTGCTCAGATCAGGTACTGCGCGTGTGCCGTCCTGTCTGTTCTGACCAAGAGGAAAGAAGAAAAAAGCCTAATGAGAGTCGCTGTCTCTCGTCTTTTTCCAGCACCCTTTGCTAAAGCTGGACCTAAATCTCAAAGATAGCAGCCTTTCTTTTTCTGCACAGGCACAAATCGACCGATCTGGCATATCTATTGTCGATCTCGCTCGCTCTATACCCGTGCTGTCTCAGCACAGCTCATGCATGCATGATTCATTCACTGCTAGTGCTACCAGCAGGGCTGTGTGCAGCATGCAGGAAAAGATCGATACTATTGCTACTTCCTATAGATAGGGGTAGATGCTTACAAGGTGGAGATCGATGGAGGAAAACATTTTCTGCAAATTAAAGAGAGGCCGGCCGGCAAAGAAACCTTGTTCAGTTCCAAACATATTTTGCCCCTGTCTCCATGGACAAGACAGTCAGCAGGCACACAGCACATCTGATCTGCAAAGAAGAAAGCATCAAAGCCGGCCGGCCGCATATATGGAGAGCCACATGGAGGAGGAGCATTTGGACCATTGCATTGCATTGAAATTAACCAAGGCCACGGGTACAGCAGCCAACAGGAGATCCGAGGCCCGATGCATGGTAGAAGACGTGGGGTCGATCGATGAGTAGGAAAAGACCAGCTCGATCGGGCGGCGGTGGTGGGCCGGCCGGCGGGAAGCCTTTGCCCAGTAAAAAAGCGACCCATTGCATAGCCCTGTAGCTAGCTAGGGTTTGCATGCATGCAACGGATCCATCGATCATATCTACCCGCCCATATCTTTCGCTCGCTATGGACCAATATACTCCCTCCGTGCTAAAATAAACGACGTTTTTTGCTTTCGGTAAAACATCTGCAATTAATTATATATTAAAATAGGATTAATATTTATATTACATAATTAGTATCATTGGAAAGATCTTTTGGTCTAGTTTTTTTAATAAATTTACTTGGAGATTTAAATCTTTTATGTATTTTCTACAAATCGAGTCAAATCTGTGGACGAAAACCCAAAAACGCCGTTTATTTTGGGACGGAGGGAGTATACCCTTATTCACATGAATGAATATGGTCCCCTTGCAGGCTGCAGGCCGGGGAGAGAGAGAGAAGAAGATGCTATCCCATACTAGCTCCTATACAGGCCCCCAATCAAGCTATACATATGATCCGTGCAATCACCATCATTCCATCTCTTTACTTTTGCTTAACTTAACTTGATAACTTGGAGTAGAGACTAGCTGCTAGCAAGTAGCAACAAGTTGTCATTAGGGCAGCGACCTCTTGCTTGCCCGTGCTGCAAAAAGCTGCATGCATGAGATCGCTAGGTATGCTTTGATCAGCAGAGCCTATAGCATGCAGCAGCTAGTAGCTAGCTGGCTCGATAATTGCATTGCATGCTACTCCTACTACAGTCCTACTAGACGATGCATGGTTAGTATAAGAGATGATGAGGGGATTGTAGTATCTAGGTTAGGTTGTTTATATGCTGGTACAGTCGATATATACTTATATCGATCGATGAAACAGTGTGTCGTTTAGTCGCGGCTGCGCTAGTAGGTAAGAGCAGTCAGTGCTTGCTTGACAAGGAGCAAATTGGCCACATGCTATCTGCTTTCACACACTGGATTACTTTTGAGCAGGGATCAGTGTAGGAAGTGGCCTACCCTGCAGGTGCATAGTTAGGTTACGCTAGGTTGAACTGTGCTAGCTGTTTCGGCATGGAATATATAGGTTGTTTAGTTGCTGAAATATTTTGGATTCGTCTCGTAAATTCCATTTAAACTGTGTAATTAGTTATTTTGTTTATCTACATTTAATGTTCCATACATGTATCAAGAGATTTGATGTGACAGACACTGTAACAGTTTTTTTTTTTTTACCTAAACACGACCTTTATTAGTTTTGCATCGCTGGATATCATTCGTTCTTCATTTAATTTGTTGTGTCCTACTGTACTATACACTACTGTACATGACAACTTCTAGGCGGCCAGTCTTAGGGCGCCTCAATGGTGCTAAATAAATAGCTAGGAGGAATTTATCGGGCTATCAATGACACTTTACAAATAGCTAGCTAGATGAGGTATAAAAATAATATAAAAGTAACATGTTGATTGGCTATCGAGGTGAGAGACCAAATAGCTAGCGACTCTCAAATAGCTAGCGACTAAATAAATATCTAATCTAGCCCGCTCTCCTAGAAACATCTCTCTCACATAACTCTCAACTATAGTGTTTATTTTTTTCTTATTTAGATGTCTCATCTAGCAATGATTTGTAAAGTGACATTGATACCAATACCGTAATTGTTTCTACCAATGATTTCGCAAACCATCGGAGACGCCCTAACGACGACACTGTACGCAGTCCTACAGTACTGGCTTTTATCTCGGCCTTGGGATGGGTTATTCTGCACGCACATTCGCCAGCGCGCAGGGGAATCGAAGCGGCACGCATGCATGCGGTGCGGTGTGTGCCGTGGTTGTGCTCTTGTCTATGTACACGAGCTGAGGCGCGCCCTCGAATCCTATTCACGACAGATCCTCAAGATACTGTCTACCCGCCCTCCAGTCCTCGACACGTGTATCTGTGGGTGCAATTTTACACCCGCGGGTCACTCTCAGGTGTTGGTCACCCATAGCCATAGATCCGAGTGTGTTAATGTCACAAGTAATGTATGGTGTCATGATTGAATTAATTAATAATTAAATAAATTTCCTCACTCCATCTCAAAAAAACCAATTCCTATAATCCATACCGGTCAAACTTAACAATATCTATGATATAAAATAAGCACACATTATGAAGATATATTTTATGGTACTGTATATCTAATGATAGATACCATAATTCTTGATAGTTTTCCTAAAAATGTGGTCAAAGTTTCAAAAGTTTGACTTAAGACAAGTCCAGGAATCTACTCAAGACAACAAACAAAATTTGTCATTACCATCGCATATTTAGTCATCTATACCACATACTCCCTCCATACAGGTAAAATAAGTCGTTTAGGATAGCGAATACGCCTTCAAAACACAACTTAACCTTTTGTTATTATGAAAATATTTATGGAAATTTGATATATGTACTCCTCCGGTTTAGTAAAAAGAAGTCGTTTAGACAAATGACACACGGTCTCCAAAACACAACTTTGATCTCTTGTTATTATAAAAATATTTATGAAAATGTGATATATGTATACTTTTGTGAAAGTATTTTTTAAAACAAATCTATTCATATAATTTTTCACATTTACAAACTCAACAACTTAAAAGTTATTAATGATTTATATTCTCAATGTTTGATCCAAACCTTATCTAAAAACGACTTCTTTTACCAAACCGGAGGAAGTATACCTTTATAAAAGTATTTTTTTAAGATAAATCTATTTATATAATTTTCATATTTATAAACTCAACAACTTAAAAGTTATTGATGATTTATATTCCTAAGGTTTGACTCAAACCTTGTCCAAAAACAACTTTACTGTACCAATACAGATCAAGAGAGTAGGTGACATGTAATTATAGAAAAAAATTTAAATGAAATATTAATATTGTTTATGGTATATAGTTACTATCATTGATAGAATCTTCGAATATATTTTCACAATACTTAAAGTATAAACTTATTTATAGAGATACAAATGTTGATGATATTTTTATAAATCTAGTCAAATTTTTATTTTGACTGTGGGTCCCATAGCGACTCTTTTTACGGGAGAGAGCACAGTACAAATGTTTCACCATATTTTTTTATAAAGCAATTAAACTTTAAAAAGGTTTATCTCGTTGAAAAAGCGTGATGTAAAGATTGAGGGACAATAGCTTCCCTTGGACTTGGGACTGTCCTAGTGGTCACCCTAGTGGCCTAGTTACAGGCTCCAAGGCAGGCTAGCTCGAGAGCCCAGAAGTTCAGCTGGCTTACGCTGATGCGTCGTCATCTCGTCAGATGATTGTGACGAGACGGCTCGTGCTGAGCATACGAATCTCGTGAGCACATGATTCAAGAAGGCGATGGGCCAATTGGCAGAACCCTTGGCCATGCAGTATGTTTGGAACTTTGGATCCCCAGCCGGTGATGGCCGCAGGGACCTGGGAGCAATGAAATTCAGGCCCTCAACTATCTGAATGAAAACAGTGAAGCCCCATTGTCTTTGACAGGATACAAAAAAAGACCGATTTGACGTCTTCTGCGCAAGGCTAGAAAAGCAAGGGAACCTGAATGAAAACAGTGAACCCCATTTGTCTTTGACTAGATACTACTCCCTCTGTCCCTTTTAGATGTCACTATGGCCAAGTGCGTCTTGAGTCAAACTTTTTCATCTTTGACTGCGTTTGTAAAAAATACGCCAAAACATTTATATCTCCAAATAAATTTATTAAAAAAAAACTAGACTTAAAAGATCTTTCCGATGGTACTAATTACTTTACATAAATATTTATATATTTTAATATATAATTGCCGGTAGTTTGAAAAACGTTGACTTCTCGGTCGGTAATGACATCTATTTAGGACGGAGGAGTACATTCTAAAAATTTCAGCTGCCAAAGTTGACAATATCCGCCACAAGCCCACAACATTATCCAGAACAGAAAGTAGAAGGCATCCCCTCAACTCTAAGCAAATTATCTGGTAACAAATGCAAATTTCAACCCGATGGTTGCCTTTGCAGTTGTACTTTTCTTTCCATCCACATATAATATGACGATAGAAGATCAGATCCAGCCTTTCCTAATTCGAGCCCACACAAGAGCAGCAACCAGGGCACCTCCTAAATGAGCTGAACCTGATACATCACCATGCCTCTAGAAAAAAAGGAGGGAAAAAAATCGGTTAGCTCCACCTTTGAGCAGGATGACAAACTTATAATTCATGGGTGTTAGATCAACTATTGTACATGAACAGTATGGCACTATTGTACATGAACAGTATGGCCTGCCCGACAGATTATGTAGTTGACAACAAATATACCAGACAGATAAGTTGAGTGCATAGCAGATCAAGTGGCAATCAAAGTATATAGACTAAAAAAAGGTGTACAAATTCATTTCAATATCCAGTTGAGCTGATAGGTGCAGAGGATGTAAGATCAAACAAGAAACATTACAGTCAGGAAATAAAAATATCATAATACCATATACGAAGAACGTCTTTCTAATAGGTGAGATTCATTGGAAACAATAAAACATGACAATGTTGTCTGGTAGAGAAACCACAGAACCCCCAAATATTCCCATGCCTAATGTGTTGTATGGTCACCAGTCACCACACATAACATGCAGCTTAGACACATCTCATGCCAAGATTTATCAATAACAGGATGCTCTTCCAGATCCAGATCATGTTGATACTTGATAGGGAAAATGTTGCAAATAGTTTTTTTTTTTTTCAAATATAACGTACATGCGACTTTTCACTAGCCTTCAGGTGCTGCGCATGTATTATTCTAAAAAATACTGGGCCAATTGTAATGTGTAGATACAATTAACATATAAATAGTACTACTACTGAAAAACTCTGAATTTAATTTTCATTGGGAGTATCGTACCCCGCCCCCTCTCACCCCCACGCACCCACCAAGGCCCCGTGTGGGATACTGAGTCACTGCCCCCATCCTGATGGAGATTAACCCACAATCACAAGAAATCTGGGTCAACTGGCTCAGGGATGTCTAAATACTTTGGCCGAAGGGGGTAGCTAGGAACCTGGGAACAAGGGACCCCAATCAACCTAGGTGGATAATCGAGTTGATGTGAACCATGATATGCCACATGCAAGTAGTTGTAGAATTGCAATACAAAGTAATAAAAAAGCAACAACAAAAGAGACAATAAATTGGCCACATATGCTAGACTATCCAGCCCACAACCCGCTACCCAGCCACATATGGGAATCACAGTCACACGCGCAGGGGGCGCAGCTAACTTTTTCATCCCGCCTTGCTCCTCCCTTTCTCTCTGCTCAAAGAGACCCCTCGCGGCGAAGCCGCCAGCCACAAATCAACCACTGGTAGCCAACATCTCGACATTAGTTAAAATGATTGCCCATGTTATCTTCTTCTTTTTTGTCACCAATTTCGTCTGAGAAGACTTAACTAATTTTGTGTTGGCTGTTGCTGCTCCTAAAGAAATGCAGTCAGTCCTGTCAACTGCTGTTGGTAGTCCTCTTCAACAATCTCTGTCATAGTATCATTACGTCCCAGCAACAGCAACCCAGATCACCAGATCACCACGCCCCCCCCACCACCACCACCACCTATATCCTCAACCCAGCCCTTTCAACACTTGAGTGCTCATGCTGCAGTGGAGTGGTGGCCCAGCACAAGGGATGTTGACCCTGCTTGACCCCAACCCTCACTAGGACGATGTCCCTGGGTTGAAGAATGTGCCATCAACACCAACCCCTGTGACTATGGATTAACCAACAGGTCTCAGTGATCTCGAGTTAAATTGACACACCTGACCTTGCAAAACTGTTGAGCAACATACATAAATACAAGATACAATGAAGCACCCAAAACACTCACATGCTATATTAACAAAAACAAATGAAAAAAGGTTGCATTTGTCAAAACTCGCGGCTCGCGGCCAATTAAAAAAAGGAAAAAGAGTGACACCAAACTATTCACTTACTATGTAAGAAATCAAAAATAAAAGAATATAGAGCAATAACACATACCTTCAACCTAAGTAAATCAGCAGCAATCAAACCTGCACCCTGAAATGAGAAGAAACAAAAAAAAAAAAAAAATTATGATGAGTAACTAAATGAACAATGGACTGTTTCAAGGAGAAAAAAAAAAAAAAGAGAAAATTCTCACCATAAGTGCAGCTGAACAGGAAAGAGGAAATAAAGATACACTACTCCCTTGGGATACAGAAAAATTTGAAGGAGGACAGTAGCATTAACTGCAGCACTTGCACCCTGAGTCACATGAACACAACAGAAGGAATCAGATTTAGGATGAAGTAACGTATGTGCAATGCCATCAATAATGCTCATACAGTCATCAAACATTACAGTGGATTAAATTGCCATATCACCTTACATGGGCCTATGTCTACTTTATTCCTAGATACATGATGATTGAATGAATAGTTTTATATTGGGCCAAAACTGTCATCCATGCACAAGTACAAGGTAATGTAACTTCTTTTAGTATAAACTAAAGTAAGAGTCTAAGACCAGGAAATGATTCACATACAACCCATTTAAACAAAAAAAAACAACCAGGTAAATCTGATTATCTAGACCCTTTGAAACAAAAAATAATCAATTGCCCAAGTGAGAACTATTTGATGTGTGCTGTAAAAGAATTGACTGAATTGTACAATTGGCAAATGGGTTGTACATATAGCGGCAATCTTAAAACTATGACGTTGGAACAGGAAACCACATACAAGTCCAGCAACTCTTGAAGTATCCTGTGTATAATCCTGCAGGAGCATCATAACTATATCAGAAGATTAACACAAGATACAACAAAAAAAGAAATTCCATGCATACGCTGAGCATCATCATCATCACTATATCTTAGGTGAAGGTGAGGGTCAAATCCAATAAGTCATCAATACTTTTCCAGTTTCAAATAGCAAGCAGGAAACTGACTGGTTTAGAGTTTTCAAAGGCTGAGGACCTGAACTTATCACTTATTACAGTATTGACTGTAAATGGACAGCCACACCAGGATGTGGAATCCTGATGTATAAAATTTAATACACCATGCATTCTTACCTGTTTCCGATGAGCTAGAAAAGCCTTCTCCAGCAAGAAGAATACCGATCCAGTAAGTGCTCCACCAACATACAACTTCAATAGAAAGGCAGGACCAAACATATTTGCAATCTGAGGCAGAAAGAAAATTATAGGGAAAAGGCAACATTAGAGCATAAGGTGATAGATCATTACTAATTTACTACATAGAACATGGTAAGAAATGGAGTGGTGGACAATGCCATGCAATTGGAGAAAAAGAATAAGAATTCATAGTTCACTGCACATTCAAAACCACACCTATTTCTAATGAGATGCCTGATATGATGGGAGAATTGCATATTTTCCACTACTATTGACCCTCAATTGGAAATTTGCCACTAAAAGGTCCAAACTGTGTGTGTCTCCGATATTTTGTTTGCAACCAATTTCTACATCATTTAGTGTGCTCAACACTTATGTGAAAAAAATACAAATAATATATTTAAAAAATCATAATGAAAGGAAAGGACCAATTGAACAAACTACCCCCTCAGCCATATCACTGTCCTCAGGCAAAGGAAACAAAAACATGCAAAGCCCTCCCTCTCTCTTCAAGCCTGGGCAAGGAAGCTTTAGTTGGCCCCGCGGAACAAGGGGCTGCGACCCATGCAATTTGCGCCAGCAGCCAGACCAATATCCCCAACTGCAGCCACTCTGCTTGGTCGTCCTGCCCCTGCAGGAACTCATCCTGAACAGCCGCTGCCATACCCTGCTAGACCTTCCTCACGGCCACACGTTGTGACACGTCCGCCACTTTTCCGGCCTCCCACATGGCTTCGCAGCTACGGTGATGGGCTGACAGGGAAGAAAGAGAAAAGGAGAAGAGCAATTGTGTCTGGTAAATGGCATGTTTGTGTTCCACTATTTCAATGGCAAGTTAGAATTAGATTGATAAGATGCAATTATAATGTCAAACAAGCATTTAGACATCTTTAAGCAGCAACTCACCATATGAAAACAAACCGATGGCAAATTTGCAGTTGGCCTTAATATGATATATTTGGTTTTACTACACATTCCATCTGATATGGATGTTGAGTCATGACTGTGATTCTCAATAGTGCATTGAGCCCTAATTGAAACACATAAGCCTAGATTGGGTGGCTTGCACATATATTCCCTTCAGATATTGAAGCTAAGTTGTTTGTGTAACCAGATGATAAACATTAAACTTAATGGAAAATTCTCAATTCAAACCAGTCAAATTCTCAATTCAAACCAGTCAAACACTTATTTTGGTTAATGAGTAGCTCAGTTCTTAAGTATACTCATGGCTCATAAGTAGCTCAATCCTATTTTTTGAATTCATGGAAGGCTAGTCCTAACTCCTAATAACAGCATAAAGGATCCAGCAGAACTTGGCAAAGGCTACGTAACTGAGGTATCAGCATCACTTTAGAAGGGAAACTATTTTGTTTCAAGAAAGTTGATTCTTGAATTGATAGAGAAAGATAGGAAAAGAAGAAAACAGTCAGAGTGAATTCAACATTTATGTTGTAAATTTATACAACAATGTGCCACTATGTATGGGTGGGGCAGGGGTTCAGCTTTTTCTCAACCTGCATAAGAACGTCTTCTTAGCAAAATGCCCAGGGGCTGTCTTACCCCCGCAGGCCGAGTTTTTTTAACGATGTGAGCCCATGACTTATTTTGGAAATATAGGTGGACAAAAAAGTGGAGTTACTTTAAATTAGGATACTATAATACAAGTGAAATAATTTGGTTTCATGAACATTTAAAAATATATTGTTACAATTGGCCCATAATTCATGTTATACATACATAAAATGTTATCAAGCATTGGTACAATCTAATGTTTAAAAAATGAGGGTAATTTTTTGAACTGTCAATTGCACATACTTAATACTTTCACTAAATTTTCAAGAACCATAGCTGACGACATTGGCCCTGCACTTAAGCAAAGCAGAGAGCCTGAAATTATAGAACCTCAACGTGTCTTTCTCTAATTTCCATATTCTTTCTTGGGTTTAAGAACATCGGAAGACACATTGATTTCCCATTCACTGCAAAAATCTTTTCACATTGATTCCCGAATGGGCTATATCTTTCAAGTAACAAACAGGAAGAGTGTGCAACTTACACTGTTCCCAAAGAAGTAGAGGCCAAACATATTGGCAAAGAGGTGATCAGACTCTGCATGGCTGAAAGCACTTGTGAGCAAGGTGTGCAACCGTCCGCTCTTCAAATTGTCTAGTGAAATCTGCTCATTCCATTCCAACAATAATAAAGAAACCGCTGTTCATTATAACAATGATAGTAAGCACTGCTATAACCAAAGAACTGATCACTTCAATTACCATGAAATGTCTCCTCATGAACCCTGGATCGCCACACGCCACAGCATAAAGACAGCTACATTCGCACCGATGAGCATCCACACCACCCCCTCAGGAGACTCCATCCAGTTCGCCCTTCAGCAGACACCAGAACTCAAAAATGACGTTTTTTGTTTTAATCTAACTACTAAAAAAAGAGCAAAAAGTAAATCGTCGACCCCGGCTTTCACCCAGCCTCCCCTTGCGTAATGCAGTCAAAGTTCGCCCGGCGCTCCCTCTCACGATCCAAAAGAAAAACCGCCTGAGATCGTCCGCCCCTACGTGGAAGTTCCCGACACTCCCTCACTCAGCCCACCCCATCGGTCTCCGCTCGCCGCTGCCATCTTTGATCGTCGTAGCTGGATCGCGTCTCGGCGCCGTCGCGTCATCCCTGCGTGCGCTCGGTGCCCGTCAGGCACTAACACACCACCGCAGGTCGGGCGCGGATCCGCCGCCTACCAGATGGGTGCGGACACAAGAAACTACACACGCCGAAAGTACCCTCCGCCACCAGTGCTTTGCCGCAAATGGACAACTCCACGCTACAGCTGAAGGTGTATTGCCCCTCAATCTATTGTCTTCCATCCTCTATGGTTTTTGAATCACAATATGTGCATATGGTAAGATCTGAAATCTCCAACTGCCACCGCAGCTGATTTCGATGACTCAGACTACCAGCAGTATATGTTCTCACATTTGTTTCCAATCTTTTAATGTGCTTGGGAGTTGTACAATTGTATTGATTTTTTCTTGCAGAAGCTCGAGGATTTTTCATAGTGTCATGCTATTAACATGTGCAGTTATTTGTATATAAATTGTATTTAACTATTGATTGGGTCATAGTATCATAGCCGGTTTCTTTACGTTTGATATCAAATCTGTTGTCAATTTCTCCAGATTGTGGTTGGAAGAAAGGATCAGAGCATCTGACCAATGAGGCTGGTGAAGTCACAAGGCGAGAACTATCGATTGCCCTGCCTGTGGTCTGATCATTGTTATTCTAACTTATTTAACTTCCCCTCTGTGAACTGTGCAGTGATACGCACGGTATATGTTGAACCGGATGATAAGCTTATTTGACTCTGTGGTCCTTGTCAATTATTTGCACTTATCTTACTTTTGCTGATTCTACTAAGCTTTTGTGCTAGATTTGTTTTTGAGTGGGGCCACTGAATGAATAAAAAGGAGCTTGCAAAAAGGTGTGCATGAAATTTATTCTTTGCTCAGAGTTGCTTGCTGAGAAGATCAATGAGAAATCATGGCTCTTAATTCTCTACTCTCTATTTAATCCAACAGGGTCAGTATATCAATGCGAGTTGCTTGAGAAAATAGCTGATATAGTCAAGACGCCTTCTAGGCTTATTTCTTTGGTTTGTATGGATGTGCCATATGCAGGTAACTATACCATACTGGTAGTCTTCCACTAACCGCTCAAAAGTCTAACTTTTGCTAATTGTTCAGAACTAGTGGTGCAGATAACTTTTTTCACTGTGATGAACTTGTTTCTCTGTGATAAATGTGGTAAGTTTCGGCAAAAGCTTCTTTCTGCTAATATTTCATTGTATGTTGTGCAACAAAGATTTTATTTGGCCATTGTTGGCATTCAACAGGGTGTTGCTACAACAATACCATGAAGGATGATTCCCACTGCTGTGTCAAAAGAGCAATGCATCCCAACTGTCCTGTCTGCTTCGTGGTGAGAAGCCTTCATTTCAATGAAACTTCACTCTGAACTTTCCAGTTTCTTGATTTTGAGATGTTTCCCTTCTCTTGTTTTGCACTATATATACTACTGAGGATAAGGAGCATGAGAAAGCGGCCAAAGCTGAGGCGAGGGGCAGTGAGCAAGAGGTGCCTGCGTAAAGGAATGATGATGTGGGTAACTTGGCTTTTCTTACATGAGCCACAATAGTAACGCATAAAATTGCTGTGCTTGAAGCAGGATATGCATGTGTAGTTTTAAATGTGATCCTCAAGCCAAGTTTCTTTTTTAGCATATGAGATGAGAACTGTATGAGAATTCTATGTGTTCAAGAATAAAAAACAAATGAATGGGCATTTTCAAACAAGAAGCAGAGTAGCAGATTTGTTCTGTTCCTTTTTTTTTTTTTTTTTTGAGATTAGATTTCTTCTGTTCCTTAATTAGGCTATGTATGGTGTGCATGTGTAGGAGGGAGCAAACAACGAAGTACATGAACTAAAGGACTTGGCGGTAGTGGGTTTGGGTTGGGCGTTGGCTGGGACGTGTGGTGCACGCCAGGAATACCGCTTCGCCACCAAGGCCTCCTCGCTGGACTGCGTGGTGGAGCCGCACCAGGCGGTAGGCACGCATCGCCTCTCTAAGGCCGAGAGAGGTACGTATGCCTTACCACTGACTTTGCTCTCGTGGATTTGGTGCTGGTTGCAGGATTCTGCATCTGTTCGAACTGAAACCGCATGTAGTATTGCTAGGATTTCTTGCGTGCCCAGATTTAGCCACGTTTGATGAATGGCCGTGCCTATGACCTGCGTCCTTTGCAGGGCAAGGTTTAGGCCATAATCTGCCTGGAGATCGTTGCGTCCAAGTGAGTCTCGGTTCGATGAATTGTCCTTGTTGGGAATCTTCTGCTCCTATGTACTGTTGTGACCAGTGTCATTGCGTTTGTTGATTGCTATGGTTCCATGTGTTTTTTTACCAGGTGGAGGCTGTGCATATGAGAGTGATGTCTGAGAAGCCATAGATCATATCATCTAATGCGCTCCAAAACAGTCTTGTGTCACTGTTTTGCTAATCGATGCATCAAATTCCTACCTTGATTACAAAAGTGAAATTTGCTCTTGTAGGACGACTTTGGATGTGTGTGTGAATTGGGCAACCAGTTTTGCTTGTGTCAGGTTGATACCATTTTTGTTCACAAGGGACTGTCAATGGAAGTCTTCTCTCATGGCAGTCCGATTGCACTTGAATCAATATTTGGGGCCTATTGATTCTGAATTTTTCTTGACACCATGAATTGTAGACAATGTCACTATGAGCTTCATTGAAACTATCCCCAAGTTTGCAAATTGTAACCTGATGAACATTGTTCTATCTTATTATCTTAATATAGTAAATGTTGTTCTGAATGTATCCACTACATCTGAGCAGACCGCATTGCTGAACTCCTTTATGTTCACGAGCAGCAGTTTGCAACACAAATCAAGACTGTGTTTCACCGTTTACTCACATACTGTACATCTAAACTAATTGAGGCATTGTTCGGTGCCTTCACTTTCTAGATTTCCATGCATCATGGCTTAGGCATACCCGTTGCAACGCTCAGGCACTTACCTAGTGAATTCAAAATGACGAAATGACTACAACAGTTCGCAAGTAAAATCGCGCCAGTTATGAACCTCACCAGGGCACGCCTTGGAGGAAGGTGGAAGACAAGAACTGCCATCCCGAGGCCCTACGTCGCCGCTGCTGCAGCGAGAAGAGGTCGAGAGAGCCGGCGCCACGCGCGGCGGCCAGCCACCGGGACGCGGCCGTCCGCGCGACCGCTGCGACGTCCGCGGCGGTCCTCGGGAGGAGAGAGACCCCGGTAGCGCCGGAGAGGCGATTCCATAGGAGGTGGGCCGACGGGGACGGGGAAGGGGATGCGGATGTCGGCGCTGAGGGGGGAGTGGAGGAAGCGGTGGTGGTGGGGCTGGGGTTGGGGTCTGGGTTTCGGGGCCCCGCGGAGGGCGTGCTGCGCGATGAGGGGACGGGAACTGCAGCAGCTTCCTCCGCATGGTGAATCCGCCTGGATAGCTCGAAAAGCTCTGTTAGGCTGCGCCAGCCGCCGCCGCCGGCGGCTCGAGCGGGGGCGGGGGCTCCTCGGAGGTTTCGTTTCCAACTCCGAGAAAGGGGGTTTCGAACTGCTCTCGATCGGCAAGCGCCGGATTCCTTGCCGTTGTTGAGCTGCGTCGTTGGTGTGGCAGTGCTACAGTTGGGGCCTGCTCGGGCATCGGAGATGGTCAGGGCTGGACACCATTATGCTTCAGTTGGGCCTGAGTTGCAGAGGGAATTTCATGGAGCACGGGCCATGTGGGCTACGACCCATCCAAGAAGGATTTTCCCAGGATTTCCGGCGTTATGCGTTAAGTGGTAGCGGCGTTCCGTCGGCGACGGGGCGCCTATGGTGACCGAGAATCTCGGAATCTGCCGGCTGCCCGGTCCTTGGAGGTGCTCATAGGGGTAGGGTCTGCGTGCGTGTGTTCATAGGGGTGAGTGTGCGTGCGTGTTGGCCAGTGTCTGTTGTCTTGTGTAATTCTCAAAAAAAAAAAAGGAAAAACCCCCAACTTGTAATTCTCAAAAAAAAAAAAAAAAAAAAACCCCCAACGTTTGCGAAAGTGGGGGTTTTTGACGGAACGGCCTGTGGGGCGTGCGTCGAGAAACTCGCCTCTGCGCTTCGTGGCCCACTGGGCCTGCCACACCTTAACCCCCACCCCCACCCACACTCTGCTGGCTAGCATACGCCTCCTCCCTGCCCCTCGCTGTTTGATAGCACATGCGCGCGACCATGGGCGCCCGGCGGCGGCAGGGAGCTCGAGCTCGACCTCGGCTCTACCATGGCGATCATCATGTAGCGGGGAAAAGGTAGAAGAAGAGCAACACCGATCTACTTTTGAAAAAAAGAAGGGATCAACAGATGAAACATACACACGAAGGTAGTTGAAACACTTGAAACTTCAATCTAAAAACACTAGAAAAAACAATCACCCGATCTACTTTTGAAAAGCGGAAAACAAATAAATTGAAACATAGGACAAACCGGTTGAAACACTTGAAACATCTCTTCTTAAACATCGATGAAACATATCTACGAAACATTTGAAACACTCGATCTATTTTTGCAACGGCGAAAATCAACAGTTGAAACATAGGACCAAAACTAGTTCAACACTTGAAACATGCCTTAAAATATCGATGAAACAAATCTCTAAAACATGTGAAAACACTTTCGATCTACTTTTGCAACATACAAATGGTTCGATTGAAACGTCCCCTTTGAAACATCTCGAAACAAGCGAAAAAAAATTGAAACATTGAGGGGATTGAATCATTGGTGCCTTGTCGTGCCTTGCCTTCTCTGCCGTGCGTCTCCTTTCTCCTCCGGGATCCGTCGGCTGGAGCTCCCTCCTCCTCCATGGGCGACAAATGTGGAGCTCGTCTCCTCCATGGCCGGCCAGGTGGGCGGAGCTCCTCTTCTCCATGGTCAACCGCGTCTCGGCCCGGCAACCCCCTCCCCGACCGCATCTCCGGCGGTGTAACACCCCAGTGTTACTTACCGGTTAAGCCATGGTTTGGACAAAAATAAGCTTCTTTTATGCTTGATCACGTTGTCGGTCGAAGAGACGCGAAAAGAATCAAAATCCGGGAGTTGCCCCTTTTTTGTCGGAAACCCTAAACCCTAACCTTTCTTTACCCCTTTTTGTTTATTTCAAAATCTAAGCAAAAATTTGGCAAAACTTCCAAAAGCTACTTTGAAGATCTTTTCTTGATGAACAAAAGATATGTACAAAGTTTTTTTCAAGTTTTTATGTAATTTTTAAAAGTAATTTTGAATTCAAATTTATCCCTTTAAGGCCCCATTTCAAAAAGTCATATTTAGAGGCCGAATTTGAAAATCTTCCAATTGTGAAAATTGTAGATCTTGAAATTTTAAGCAAAGTTGCTTTTTGGAGTTTTTCGAAGTTCGGTTCAAATTTTGGGTGAATTTTGCAAAAATGCGAAAGTTAGGGTTTGGGAGCTACAAGATACCGCACATGGATGCCCATGCCGCCATGTCGCCGGGCGTCCGCCGTGGTCGTCTCGGCGATTCGCCGCTCTCTCGCGTCACCGTTGTAACACCCACGGTGTTACTTTTACTAAAAATGAGGACATGTCATCATGATCATTGCAAAGCATGCATATTTAGCCCACCATGTCTTGCATTGAACTAAAATGAGTTTATTTTATGTTTGGTTTCGTCGCCGGTCGAAAAAGACGCGAGAGGAATCGATTCAAAAACTATCCCCCTTTGTCGGAAACCCTAGTTTTTAAACCCTAGTTTGTCCCCTTCTCTTTTATTCAAAATTTATCAAGATTTTGGGTATGGTTATTAAAGCAAAAAGGTAGAGTTTTCAATTTTGAACAAAGTTGGTATTTTGAGTTTTCAAAGTTTAGTTCAAAATTTTAAAGTAATTTTTGAATTTCATCAAAACTCTAATTGCCCCCTTTTCAATATTGCAAAATCTAAGCAAAATTTGAGAAAAATTTCAAAAGCTAGTTTGTAGATCTTGTTGAGAGGAACAAAAGTCATGTACAAAGTTTTTCAAGTTCTTACATGATTTTAAAAGTACTTTGAATTCAAATTTCAAAATTTTGAACTGCATTTCAAAAAGTCATATTTCTAGACTGAATTTGAAAATGCTCCAATTGTGAAAATTGTAGATCTTGAAAAATTAAGGCAAGTTACTTTTTGGAGATTTTTGAGTTTAGTTCAAAATTTGGGAGTAATTTTAAAAATTCAAAGTTAGGGTTAGAGATGAACAAGAACCCCGGCCACTCTCCCTTCGCCACCGCCGGCGCCAAGCTTGGCCAAGCGCCGTCCACCCGGCGGGCTCGCGCGGCCGGCCAGCTCAGGACCCGCGGCGTCCGGCCACTGTCCAACCCCACCCATGCCTATAAATAGGCCGGCGTCGTCGCCGTTTTCTCTTTAAAACGCCCGGCCCGGGAACCACCTCGCCAGCCCGTCGTCGTTTGCGTCGCCGTCGAGCCATCTTTCACTAAACCAATCCCCACGGCAGCTCCGTAGCTTCCTTGCGCACCTCACGGGCCGGCCGCAACCAGCCTCGCCATGCGGAATCGTCGCGCGACCCGTCTTCCTCATTGCCGGCCGCGGCGCCGCCCGCGACCCCGCCCGTCGTCGCCATCCTTGCTCATCCGCCTTGCACCACCGAACGTCGCCGTCTTGCCGTCTTAGGGCCGCCATCGCCCGTCGTCGACCTAACCGCCGCACCTCAGGCCAGTCGGCTTCAGCGTCCTAGCATCCGATGAGCTCCCCGCCACTCCCGTATTTTAGTTTTTCCATTTCGTTCATCGCCGGCGCGGGAACGCGGCCGCGCTGCCGCTAGCAGCGGAGCGCCGCTTCGTCGCCCGGTGGCTAGCGACGGCACGCGTGAATGCGATGCTAGGCCCAACAACACTTATAACCGGGCGGCTTGCCCTTTGTTCATCCGCACCAACCCACCATGAATGATTACGGACCATGAATAGTCCCCCGGCGTGCGATGCGAGGCCAAGATTCAACCCGAAACCCTTTTCCAATTTTGAAATGTTTTATTCAATTTCATTTATTTGAATAGTGTCTCCGATTTTCCAAATTTTGTATAAATTCAAATACTAGCTCAAAAATTCTGAAAATTTTTGTGTAGTCTTCCCATGGGTATGTCTATCCATGAAAAAAAATATGAAACTTGAATTTTTGAATAGTTTGGGCATGATTTAAAAATACAAATTTTAATTGAAAAATGCATCTTCCTTGATTTTTAATAATTATTCTATTTATCCAAAAATCATGAAAATTATTTTGACACTGTTTTTATGACATGATCTACCTGTACAAAAATTTTGAGCTTGTTTAAAGAAAGTTAAAATATTTATTATTTTATGTCTATTATTTCATGTGTAAATGATTTGTTTAATGTCTTATAACCTAGGGTTTTGGGTGAATTTTGGATTGTTTTGTGAACCCTAAACCATGCCTTTATCAAGTGGTCCTTGAGAACTCCTTAGGCAATGGTGATGATATCTTGTAGAATAGTTCAACAAGTTGGTTTTGTTGGGTTGCAACTTTATCGTGAAGGAAAGTTATACTCAAGTATTTATTATTTCATGCATCATCAAGCATCATGTTTACCATTCCATCACGCTAAAAACATGCATCATCATCTACGTGTAGAGTATACGAGTGAGTCGGATCGTGACGACGACGAAGCTTTGGAGAAGGTGTTGATATGGTTCCGCGATGATCAAGCTTCTCGAGAAGATCCGTCCCGTCGACAAGGATAATGTCAAGTTTGACTTCGACAATCTTTCTTCGAATCGACTTTCCACGCAACACGAGGCAAGCCCCGGTTCATTTAAACGTTCCTTGTGTTTTTACAAAGCTTTATATCACCTTTTGCTTTATACAATCGCATTAGGTGATAGGAGTTGTGTGATAACCTAATTGATGCATTATCCATCCTTGATTATTTCGATATCTACCTTGATAGCCCGTTTTGGTAAAATGCTTAGAAATGCTTAGCTATGCTAAATTAATTAGACTTTTGAGTCAAATTGTGACAAGTCTCTTATGATAGCCCGAATGGGCATTTGATGAACAAGGATGTTATATGATGAAACCATACGGGATATGATGTTGAATTTGAGACCTGGTCGGGTAATTTGCATTGAGAATGGAGTCTCGGTGTAGTATTTCCAACTTGTCGATTAAGGACCGGATTCGTTGTAAGCAATGTGGACCGAGACTATGGAACGCACCTGCGCTGAGGTCTTGGACCAATGGCACGCCTCTGTCGGGCGTCGCCCGGGACGGTCGAAACTAGTTCTCGACACATACTCATTAGTAAGCCCAATCTCGGGGTGTCAAATCGGAAACGCATAAACCGCCAAGACCGGGGAGTGGAGAGATGGCGGGAGTATATGTTACCCTCGTGGGTTAAAGTCCCTGATTGGAGGTGTACGGTACTCTCGGGTGGCGTGGGACGCGGTTCCGTTTTGAGTATCCAAGAAAGGGTTGATATATGAAAGCTTAAGTGCTACATATGTCGTGTGGAAAGAACTCCCAGTAGGGTTAATCGATTTCGAAATCGGCGGTGCTTCTGGATATGGAGACTTGGTTTCCCACTTACATCGTAGTTTAAATATGAAACTATGAAGAGATGGTATAAGTGATGGAACTTCTACAAGTGTATGCTATAATGCAAGATCACCTAGAATAGGTGAGAAACTAAATTGGAATTAAAATGTTGAAAGTAAGGATTCACTTCTAGTGAGCTTTTCGCAAAAAGAGTCCTTGATTCTTCTTGAAAAGCCTTACCTTGAATCCTATTAGACCAAAGATTCCCGAGTCTTCTCCTATTTTTCTTTAGTCGGGTAAGTCTTGTTGAGTACTCCCCGCACTCGGGGTTTGTTAACCCCTGCGGAGTGTGTACCGACTTCGTCTTTGTTTAACCAAGGTTATGTCGGTGGGCACGACATGATCTGGTTTATCTTCGATTCTACCTAGCTTCAATTAATTAAGTTAAGTTTTCTCAAATGTAACTTACTCGCATTTTGTAAAATTAATGTTATTATTCTTCCGCACTCGATCTATACTTTTGTACCAAATGTTGTAATGTTGTAGCTACTCCTTTGTTGATCCCGGTATGAGTTATCAACGGGGCTTCTTAAGTTATCGGGTGTATACTCGCACAAATTGTCGGAGGTCTTTGAGACAATGACAGTGCGGGTGGGCCCTAATTAGAGGTTCGTTACACCGGCTACCGGCCAAGTTCGCGAAGTCGCCATCCACGTCCCCATCTTTTTCTTTCTCTCTTAAGGTGCGAGCCGACTCAGTTTCTTCTTCTTTCTTCCTTACTTCCTTCACGGCAATCACCTCCGCTCGCCGGTGCCCACTTGCCGCCGTCGAGCTCCACCTAACAAATTGAGCACACCATCGAATCCGCCAACCTTCTTGCGCTCCTATTGCACCGCTCATGTCGTCAAGTGCGTTGAAATCGGCCGGCGCCTGACCTTCTTCCCCGTGGACGGCGGCCGCACCAAGCGCCAAGTCACCTCATCACCGTGGCCGGCGGCGTTCGGTGTGAGCTTCGTAATGAACCATCTTTCGCCCTAGCGTCGCCTCATCATCTGTTGCTCATGCGCTCGCTAGTTTTGACGGCCAAAGTCTTGGCCCGCGCCCGGAACGACCTTGCCCGCCGGAGCGCCGCCAGTGGCGGTATCACCGCCGTCGAACCACCTTCGCTCGTCCCCGACCAAACCACCTTGCCATTCGAGCCCGCGGTGAGCTCGGTCACGTCCATGCTTTTGGTTTGATCAGCGATCGCGATAGGATCGCCGAGCGCCGCATGCCGCCGACGAGCTCGGCGTTGCCCGTCCGCCGTCGCCGCCTGTTCGATTAGAACCGGGTTTAGGTCGATTAAGTGGTGAATAGGGCCGTCTGGAGATGCTAGGGTGATCTTGGGTGCTTTTCGTCGTCGGGAGGGAGAAACTCAGGGAGCTCCTCGGAGCCAGCGCGACAGCGCCCGCCATGGCCATGGCCGCCCGGCAAAGGGTGCCTCGGTGCCTTAGGGTTAGGGTTTTTGGGTGCCATCGTGTGCGGGGAGGAGTGGAGAGTTGTTTGAGGTAGCCGCGTCGCCGGGAGACCTCGCCGCCCGGCGAATTTCGCCGGTCGGCGCCCGGCGCCACCGCCTTGTCGGCGCGGACGCTTGTGGCTGGGCCCGGCTTTAGAAGTTGGCCGCGTGGCGCGTCGTGGCTGCGCGTCGCGACCAAGCCGGGCGAATCGGCCCAATGGCCGTTTTTTTTAAGTTTTGTTTTTATCTTTTTCTTTATGAATGAATGGTGATTCTTGTGAGTTTTGTACAAATTCAAATACTTGCTCAAAAATTCTGAAAATTTTTGTAGAACCTTCTTATGAGTATATCTATCCATGAAAAATTTGAAACTTTGATTTTGAGTAGTTCTTGCATGATTAAAAAATACAATCTTTAATTGAAAAATGCATCTTCTATGATTTTTAGAAAATAAAATATTTATTCAAAAATCATGAAAATTTATTTGGTACTGTTTTTATGATGTGTCCTATTTGTATAAAAAAGTTTGGAGTCATTTTGAAATGTTTAAATTATTTTCTATTTTATGCTTTATTTTATTTATTAGAAAAGTGAGTGTTTAGAGTTTAATGACTTAGGTTTGATGTGTGATTTGGAATTGTTTTGTGAATCTTGGATCATACCACAATCAAATGGTCCTTGAGAACTCCTTTATGAATGTTAGTAGTTCAACAAGTTGGTTTTTCTTGGGTTGCAACTTTATCGTGAAGGAAAGTTGTACTCAAGTGTTTATCATTTTTATGTACTCATCAAGCGTCATGTCTACCATTCCATCATGTTAAGCATACGTTATTAATTTACGTGTAGTGAACGAGAGTGATGTGGTTTGCGATGATCGAGATTTGGAGAAGGTGTATCCACCGCAGGTGATGGTGTCAAGATTAACTTTGGTGATCCGGCTTTGGAATCTAACTTTCCTCGCAAAGCGAGGCAAGCCCCGTTCATTAAACACTTTCCTTGATATTTTAAAAGCTTATATCACTTTTGTTTATGTTTTATTGCATTAAGTAATTAGGAGTTGACCCGATAACCTAATTGCTTTGCATTACCATCCTTGTTTATTTCAATACCATCCTTGATAACCCTGTTTCATTTCGAAAATGCTTAGTGATGCTTAGCCCTGCTTAATTAGTTAAGCTTTTTCATCAAAATGTTTTATTTGAGGAGATGGTACCTTTTTCGGAAAAAGAAAGAGATGTAGTGATGAATTTGAGATCGGACGGGACGTAGGGTCAAAGCCGTGATACCTAGGCGTGCTTGTCCCGTGTTGGTCGTTTAAGGACCGTCCGTTGTTTGGCCCGAGTGAAATCGGGACTTTTTGAACGCAAGTTCCGCTGAGGAGGTTTGGGTCAATGGCACGCTCGACGCGATCACCCCAGTCGAGCGAAACTAATCGCCCACATGCCCGTGGCGATCTCGGGGGTGTGCCAAATCGGGAAACGGACAAATCGCGACGGAGTGGAGAGATGGCGGGGGTAGCATGTACCCACCCTCTTGGTCAAACGTCATTAGGACGGGGTAGGGAGGTGGAGTGCGTGCTCGGGTGGCAATGGACCCAGTCCCGTTTTGGATGAACGAGTGAGGGTTGATATATGCAAGCTTAAGTGTTACATATGTCGTGTGGTTAGGGATCCCCACCGGGTATAATCGGTTCATGAATCGCCGTTGCTTCTCGGAGAAGGAGACCCGATTCACGACCTTCATCGTAGTAATTGATGGAACATGGTTTTAAAGAAAGAAAGTTGGCTTATGAAAGAAATGTTTGCTCTAGTATAGGATCACTTAGATTCTATAAACTACTAATATGAGTAAAATATTGAAAGTAATGATTCAATCGATTAGTAAGCTTTTACGCAAAAATTTGAGTCCTTGATTCTTGCTAAAGCCTTACCTTGAATCCTATAAGACCAGGCATTCTTGAGTCTTCTCCTATTTTCTTTAGTCGGGTAAGTCTTGTTGAGTACTCCCGTACTCGGGGTTTGTTAACCCTAGTTGCGGGTGTTAACTCGTCTTTGTTAACCAAGGTTATATGTCTGGGGGCACGACATGATCCGGTTGTCTTCTAGTCTACTCAGCTTTCGCAAATTAATTAAGTTGAGTTTACTCAAATGTAACTTATTCACCTTTTAAAATTTATGTTATTATTTTTCCACACTCTGATCTATATTTTTGTAACAAATGTTGTAATGTTGTAGCTACTCCTTTGTTGATCCCCGGTATGAGTTATCAACGGGGCTTCTTAAGTTATCGGGTGTATACGCACGGTATCGAGGTCTTTGGGACAATGACAAAAAGTGCGGTGGGCCCGATAATTAGGAGGTTACATTTCTGACCGGTGAGCCCCACGTTACGGGCAAGCTCGCGCCTCGTGGCACAGACCTACCCTCCTTGCGGCGGCGGCGGCGTGGCTCGCGATGCGCGCGCGCCGGGGGGTGGCGCCCGTCGTGGTGTGCCGATAGCGGAGAAGAGAGCAGGCCGGGAGGAGGAGGGAGGGCGAGGGGGGCCGGCACGAGGGGGGAACGGGGAAGATGCGGCGAGTCAGTATCGAGTAGAAAATGTTGTGATGGCTAGCGAGCCCGTGGGGGAACGGCGGTAATGGATAACGATGTAGTATTAGATGGGCTGGTCCGACGTCCGGAGTGTCCGTGCGTCCGGATATCCATAATAAACGGTTTTTTTACTCACTAAACTTCAAATTATAAGTTTTAGTTCCTCCATCTCAAATTGTAAGTCGTTTGAGTGGGTGTTTAGTTGGTGAAATATTTTGGGTTTGGCTATTGTAGCACATTTTGTTTGTATTTGGTAATTATTGTCCCACCATGGACTATTTAAGCTTAAAAGATTCGTTTCGCACTTTTCGGTCAAACCGTGTAATCAATTTTTTTATTTACTTACATTTAATACTCCATTCATGTGTCAAGAGATTCGATGTGACGGGTATTGTAGCCCTAGTTTTTTTAGATCGGACCGTGCCGGCGTTCGATCGTTAAAAGACCGAACGAGCCTACACGGTCCGATTCACTCAAAAAGATCGTTCGTGCAATTGAACCGGTAAAAACTAGTTGAACTATCCGGTTTTTGTGAAACCGGTGAACCGCAAGTTCCATTTGAACCGCTCCCACCTGAACAAGATGTTGTTTTACGGCTACGTCTTTGTGTGCGTGCTCTCTCTCGTAAGGGGTTTGTGATCTTTCAAAGGGAAGTGTCGAATTGATACTCTAGTGGATTGCGTGTGTCGTTGAGTTACTCCTCAATAGCGTGGTGTCAAGAGGGTCTAGTGATGTAAGGCGTGCGCGCCACCTTGATCTACCATTGAGACAGTCGATACAATCGGAGATTAGCTTGAGGGTGCTCAAGTGAACTCGTGTGAACAAATCAAGTGTCGACACTTTGTGTTTGATTGTCTCCCGGTGATTGGCTTCATCGTGATCATGTTGTTCATCTTCCTCCGGTGATTGGATCATTACATTGACATGTTGGCATAACACCTTCTCACTACCTTGCTTTACTTTGTTATATATTGTTGAAAGGTCCTAAATGGCTAGAGAGGGGGTGAATAGCCTAATAAAATTTTCTACAAAGCACTAGACAAACTTGTTAGAATAACAAATGGCGATAAAAGCGTTTGCTCTAGCTCTACTTGTCGGCAAGCCTCCTATTGACAATTCTAGTTGCTATAGTCTCTAATTCACACACAATGGCTAAGTCACTACTTTACCAACTAGGTGAACAAGCTAGATTACTCTAAACAAGACTAAGCAACTAAGCAATTCTACTCAAGCTACACAAGCACATTATATATCAATGTAAATGCAAGGTAGAGAGGAGGTTTTATACCAATGTGTCGAGGTAAGTCAACCAATCACCGTAGGATGAGTATCAATATGAACAATGAAGCCAATCACCAACGGATGACAAGAGACACAATGATTTAACCCGAAGTTCACTTGAGCACCCTCAAGCTAATCTCTATTGTGCCGACCTTCTCACGTGTGGGTCAAGGTGAAGCTTACTCCAAGCCAATTGCCTTTAGGCTTCTTGCACCCAAAGCAAATGAGAGGTACCCAAGACACAAGCAATGAATTACTCACACTTTGTCTTCCCGACGAGGAGTGTGTGACCCTCTCACAAATCACCGGAGGTAGCCAAGAACATTCACCTTCTCTTGCCAACGCCTCCACCAATCACCAAGCCAGCTAGGAGTGGTGCTCTCAAGAGCAACAAGAAAATCACCGCTCTACAACGATCCCCAAGTGCCACTAGATACAAAGATCAAAGCAAAGTGTACTTGAATCACCTCAACTCACTAGAATGATGCTCACAAGCAAGAGGAGGTGAGGGAGGAGGGAGTATGCTCAGCTCTAGAGGTGTTAGAAATGATTTCAAATGACCAAGAGACCTCACAAAGCCGCCAAACGTGTATATATAGCCCCATCACGAAATCCCACCGTTGGGGGCAAAACACGCCGAACGACGACCCGGGACGCGCCCGACCGGACTCACCAAGCGAGTCGGTCGCGAAGTCCGATCATAGCGTCCGATCGACGCAGTCGGCAAAATTCCCTGCGAGCTCTCTGCCGGACGCCTTGGCCGGAGCCTCCGATCGGTGGCGTCCGGTCGCGCCATTGTCGCGTCCGGTCGGCGCCAACGCCGCATTAAACGGCGATATCTCTTTCATCCGAACTCCGTTTTTCGATGATCTTGGACTCTATGGAAAGCTTACTCAGAGGGATACACAACCCACATGGTTACTTGATCCAACTCACAATGGATCAAAGCAGTATTCCACTCTAAGAGCAGTCCAAGTGTCCGAGAAACACCGAAACAACTTCTCCTTTGCAAATGTGCCAACACCACCAAGTGTACATCACCATGTGCATGTGTGTTAGCATTTTCACAATCAATTTCGAAGGTTGGGTTAGCTCTCTAGGTTAGAATGTATGCAAATGATTTTGAACCTAGAGGCACATGAGGACCGATATGTACGATAGTTTTCCCCTCTTTATAGTACGGCTTATCGATCCTATAATCACTCACACCCTCTATGGTGTCTTGAGTGTAAAATCAAAATGGCCCTATGGATATACCTTTGCCTTGAGCCCATTTTGATCCTCGATCCACTTCAAGTCATGCACTTGATCATCATTTGAATCATCTCGATCCATCCATCATGACCATCATGCACCAACCTTGGCTTGACCAATCTCCAACTAAAACAAACACTTAGCATAGAGAGATTAGTCCTAAGGATGTCACTAATTAGCCAAAACCAATCTAGAGATCTTCAATTGTGCATGTGTAGTGTAATCTAGTTGCCCACCTACTTGGTAAAGTAGTGATCTAGCTAATTGAGTGGATTAGATATTTTAATAATTAGAATTGTCAATAGGTGGCTTGCCGACAAGTAGAGCTAGTGCAACCTTATTTATCGTCATTTGTTATTCTAACAAGTTGCTCTAGTGTTTTATAGAATTTTTATTAGGCTAATCACCCCTCTAGCTATTTAGGACCTTTCGGCATGCCACAAAACCCTTGCCATTGTCGCGATCGCCTCTAAGGTGGGTGAAATGCTGACGTTCCTCCCGTGGGCAAAATGCGGGATCTTCGCAGACGCGCGTACTAGGTTCGACAGGGAAGAGTTCGATGGATGAGTGTACTCCTCTGTCCCTCGTGAAAGTGTCGTTTTTTTACTTTTGGATATCGACTTTGACCATTCATTTTATTCAAAAAAATTCTACAAATAATAAATTAAATTAATAATCTTAAAAGTATCTCTAGTGACAAAATAAGTTATAATAAAATAAATAATATTTATATAAAAATTTTTGAATAAGGCGAGTGTTCGAGACAAAATGACACGAAAACCAAAGTGACACTCAATATTTATACAAAATGTTTGTTGTTTTTTTGTTTTTTGTTTTTTTTCTTATTATACACGTTCTTCTAGCCGAGCTGCCGGAAATGTTTGGTGTTTGCTTATTTGTCGTTATCTGACTAATTCTATGTATCACGGGCTCGACGGAATTTTCTATTTCACTCCTTTTCCACCCAGTGCTAGGATCGTCGGGGCATGTCACCAAGTCTTCAGCCAAAATTCATAGAATATTTTTGGTGTAACAATACTAATTATTTTTTTTTAAGTATTTGGATCAAGGTTCTTTAAAAAGAGAACTCACAATTGCCATAGACAACTTTTTTACAAAAAGAATTGTTACAATACAAACTTTGTGAGGGCACGGTGACATATGCAAATCGGGAGACAATGAGTTGGAGAGCATTGTGATAAAAAATAGAAGGAGGATAAAATAGGAGGAATATGCTCTTGGTTGGGCTCTCAGTGCGTGTTAAATAGGCAGTTTTGGTGTGGCACTGCTACAGTTGGTGCCTGCTCGTGCCTCGGAGAAGGTCAGGAGTCAGGACTGGGCCCCCATTGTGCTTCAGTTGGGCTCGGTTGGAAGTTGCAAAGGAAAAAATGTTTTGGAGCATTGACCTTGTGGGCTACGGCCCATTTAATACAATTTTTCTGAGATCGGACGAGAGTATGATGCAGCCACGTCGTGCAGCCGCGGCGTAAGAAAGGTTTTTAAGGGCAAAGCCGTCGGAGCGTGGCCGGGAGAAGAGAAACACCCGGCGGCGCGAAGCGGAGGAGGGTGAGAACTTCGGAGTTCGGCGATGTCGAAGCGGCGGGGACCGCCGAAACACCAGAACAGCTACGCGTGGAAGCCGAACCTTGGCCAGAAGATCAACGAAACCGTAAGCTCCCTCGCCCTCCCCTTCCCCATAGTTCTGGATTGTTAATTCAAATCTCGCCGTCAAAACCCTCGACGCCGCAGGAGCCTGGGGGCAGGTTCCGACCTCTGTCAGAGATCACCGGCGTCTGCCAGCGCTGCCGGGATCAAATCGACTGGAAACGCAGGTGGGGAATTCTCATCCCTCATCGGCTGTCTAAGCTCATTTAGTTAGTGTGTAGCTTCGATTGATTTCGTTCCTCCTAGTCCTAGGTCTGATTCGGTTGTTTGTTTTTTTTGTAGATACGGAAAATACAAGGCTATTGTTGAGCCAGCAAAGTGGTAAATATCTTCTCTGTTTAGCACCTATGCTGAGTAGTGAGCAGAGGTGACATGTTTTTCTTTCTCTTTGGCAGCCAGAAGTGTGGTAAGAGAAACGTCCGGCAAGCGTACCATAACATATGCAGAGGTGAATTTTGGCTGCTCAATCTCTCTTGCCCCACGAGCTCTGGTTGTTAAACACTGATATGTTAGATCGTTACTGATTTGGGTTGCTGCTGCTTAATGCAGATTGCTCCAAGAACCTCGGCATATGTGCCAAGTGCTGCACTGGTGTTAAGGAGCTTGTTGGAAGGTGATTCCTGCTGTGCATTCATGTTGATGTATTGATATATGCATAATATATGTAGTTTGATTGATTTGTAATTGTATTTAGGGATGCGAATGAGGAGGAAAAGTGAACGCAAGGAACTTCGAAGAGGTTTGATTGTGTTATATATTGGTAGTTGGAACTAGATAGTAGATTCCTATGTGAACCTAGTAGAAGGAAAGAGTTATATTTACATGAGTAGTAAAAGAGTAATGTTTTGCTCTGATGACTGAAGTTGTTTTTCAGGCTATCAGAGGTGCTAGGGAGAGGGAAAGGCGTACACTTATTCGTCTTGTGAGTACTTATGTTCAACTTTTCACACTGAATGAACTTTTGTTCTTTGCCTCTATTAGTAGTCTCCGTGATGCAGAAACTGAATTAACATAAAACTATGGAGCCATGAATCTAAAAAGGAAACTGTGTTTTTTTTTTTTTTTTATTACTGTTTGATAAACTCTGGGTCCTAAACTTATAGTTCTGTCTTTCATGGATATGTGATACTTACATTTTGTTTCCTAATTCTGCATCTATATTTTTTTCTTCCTTTTTTTACAAATTCTGCTGGAATTTGTATCTTGAAAAAAATTGAAACATTTGTATCAGAGCTTCACTTTGGAGTTTGAGCTAGGGGCCCATTTTGGCAAGGTTCCATCCACTGAAACCTTAAGATACAATGAAAAGCCAATGCAACAATTATAGAATTAACCTAGGCTCATTCATATGGAATATTGATACTGACCTGTTGTTTGATCTGACCTTTGAGCTGTTATATCTTATTTTTTAAAATTTCAGTATTTTTCTCCCTGTTGCCATTTGAACAATTTTCCTCTAGTTTAGTGTGATGCATAATCTATTCCCATAGTTTGGACAATTTAATCTGTACTCCTCTAAGATCCGTATTTCCTATGTAGCGGCGTTAGATACTGAATTCTACTTTATGTAACATTAATGAGTAGTATAATAAGTGTCTTAATGAAGAACTTTTAAGCTACAAAAAAGAATAATGGAAATGGTTGAATTGAACAACCATAAAGCATGGGATCTGGTACATTTTCCATTGAAACAAATGCAAGTGCATGTAAATGCAATACACTTACATTTTCTACTCAAGCTCATTGGAATGCAAGTGGAATATGACTTTGGTTCCTTATTGTGAAGTGAAACTGTGAAACTGCAGTTGAATGTTCCAGTTTTGATTCTGGCAGCCAACTTGATGTATTTATTTCAGTGAAAACTCTCTACACTGGTGATTCCATTGACACTTAATATGGTTAATTATTTCATGGCAGATGAACAAAGGCAAGGGTGGGGGGAGAGTGGGTCGTCAGTCCCAAAGATTGCTGACAGGAGTCGAGAAGGTGATATCTTTCCTGCTGCATCACTTGATGAATACGCTGAACAAGCTCGAGAGCAAGATGACTCAGATGAAGAGGCTGGAGATTTTGTGGAAGATTAAGTTCGGAATGCTTATAATGCTGTAATGATACTTTGTTGGTGCAATGAGGTGACACTTTTGCGGTCTTTTCTGTGACGCTGTAGAAATACCATCACTCTGTACCAGATTTGATGTTCGTCTGGTGGTGGTAAGATATTGCTGCGCATTTCCTATTGTATGCTCCAAAGGTTGGAATTGGAAGATGTTTAACTGCATTCAGAATCTGCAAGATGTGTTACACAAAAGTTAGCCACAAGAGTCTCCAAGTTGCTGACGCATAAAGATTCAGAATCTGCAATGGCACGCAACGTTTGCTGCCGATCGCGTTCAATTGTAATAATGGTATATACATAA
>JADLZK010000247.1:0-100496 GCA_015847255.1 Hyparrhenia diplandra | reverse complement strand
AATTTGGTCCCGACCTAGGCTCCCGACCTAGGGTCTTGAGAGACCTTGGCGGCGATTCCCGTCGACGAGGGTTGCGAAGTCAGTTTCTGGCGGTGTCGAGCGAACCCACCCAGAAAAGGACGCTTGGGCTGATTAAGGGGCCGCTTTGTCTGACCGCCTCGCCCTCGCGACCAGGTCGGGTGTAGGGTTTATCATGTACCATGGCGGGCGGGAAGCTTTAAGATGGGTAACTGAGAGGATCCGGATGTCAACGATCTGTTGAGCAAGCCGCCTCGCCGGGCGAAACAAGACCGCGTGGTGCCCGGGCGGATGGCGGCGCGGTTACCGACGACGGTTAAGTTCGGGCAGACGCCGCTTGAAACCACGATGATAGATCCGCGGGAATCCTCGCGAAGGAAGTGAAGTTCAACATGTGAGAAAATGGCGTAGGGAAACAAGAAGGGATAAGACTTCGGCGACCTCCAGCGAGGAGGTCCGCCGGAGCAATGAGTTGTCTCACTGAACTGTCGCTGGGATCGCAACGCCACGCATGATGAAGGAGCTTCGGGGATCTAACGAAGCGGGTTGCCCTCTTCGTGCTTTGTCTTCTTGAGACACAAGTACACAAGGCTAGAGTTGAGCAATTAAAAGGTACACTAGGCTTTGATAGAGCTTTTGGTGTTAGCAAAGACAGGCCGCAGCTGGGCTGGGAGTTTTCTCGAATTCTAATAATATTCATGTTGAGATTTTACCGTACTCACAATACCATATCGATGCTATTCCTGAAGAAGGCAATTCGGAGCCGTGGAGGCTGACGTGTGTGTGTACGGGAGGCGCAAAGTAAGTGAAAGGCATAAAACATGGAGTTTATTAAAATTCATTAAGTCATCCTCGCACCTTCCTTGGGCGTGTAGGTGATTTTAATGAGGTTTTGCATCGCCGAACATATGGGAGTACAGGATCGTAGCCAATCTCGGGATTGCGGATTTAGAGAGATGGTGGATGTCCGCGGTTTTTGTGACCTCGGTTATGAGGGAAAAAGCTGGACTTCGAGAAGAAAGTAGCAGGGGGTTCTTTCGTCCGCCAGCGAGGCTTGATCGTGGGCTGGCAACGGGGAGTGGTGTAGTCGCTTCCCGAATGCATCTACAAGACCTTACATGGCCAGCAAAGATCTCGATCATGAGCCAATATTATTATGTTGGCGCCAAGCGACCAGCCAAGAAGCAATGCACGACGCTTCCATTATGAAACGATGTGGGAATCTCATCCGTAGTTTGCAAATACTTTGAAGGAGTCCCGGATTAATGCGGGGGAAGCACACTGGCGACCGACCGCTTTCGCTAAATCGAAGGGGTGTCCTCGCATCTCGCCCCTGAGAGGACATCTTTTTGGCAAAAGTCAAAAGGGAGCTCAAGACCGAACAATGAACTCGAAGAAGGAGAGCGGCAGAGCAGCCGATTGGGCCCTTCCTATGAGGAGAGCTGAAACCGGGTGGAGCGAATCGTTGAACTTAACTATAGGGAGGAGATTATGTGGAAGCAACGGTCCCGACTCTTATGGTCGGCGAAGGTGCGATAGAAACACCAAATTTTTTCACCCGAGCAAGCATGAGGCGGCGGAAAATAAGATCAAACGTCTCAAACGTCCGGATGGACCAGTTCCGCGAGGACGGGAGAACTTAAATCTGTTGTTTCCAACTTCTATGGGTACTTATATACATGAGGCTACTGAAAACATGGATGGTGTCCCGTCCTACGGTCACGGAAGGTCTCGCATAATATGAACAGAGACTTGCCGAAAGAATACGGAGATTTGGAAGTTAAGCTGGCTCGCTTCGGATATTCCGGCAAAAAGCACCTGCCCCGACGGATTCCCCGCACACTTTTTCGAAGACACCGGGAGTTATGTGGAGGGAGGTGACTAAGGTGGTGATCAAGCTGCTCAATGGGACCGAGGATGTAGCGGCAATCAATGAAACTCTCATCGTCCCTAATTCCAAAGGTGGCAAGTCCGTGAGGAGATCGCCAATTGCACCGATTAGCCCCGTGTAATGTGCTATACAAAATTGCATCAAAAGTTGTGGCTAATACGATTAAAGTAATTTTGCCGAAATAATTTCGTGAGGAGCAAATCGGCTTTTGTCCCCCGGTCGATTGATCAATGATAATATAATTTCGGCATATGAATGTCCGCACTTCATGAAGCGCCCGAGGGTCGTGGATATGAGGTGTGGTGCACCGAAGCTAGATATGATGAAGGCTTACGATCGCGTGGAATGGAACTATCTATCTACCGCTATAATGACCAAGCCGGGTTTCCACCAAATAGCGGTAAAGATGGTAATGAGCCCGGGTTACCTCGGCCTCTTTTTCACCCCGATGAATGGAGAGCGTTTGGAAAACTTCGCACCAACAAGAGGTTTACGCCAAGGTGATCCACTTTCACAGATCTTTCTTATTAACAGCAGAGGGCCTTAGCGGCCTTATAAACTCAAGAATTCAAATATCTATACTAATGGGATTAAGGTGGCAATCACGCCGGTTCCGACTATAAGCCACCTACTCTTTGCGATACATTTGACTGCTTTTTAGAGCGGATGTGGCAAATGCAAATGATCATTAAGGAGACTCTAGAGACTTATTGTGGGGCCTCAGACAACGAATTAACAAGGAGAAGTCTTCAATCTTCTTTGCTAAAGGAGTTAGGCAGCAGCCTCGGGAGGAGATCAAGTTCATCTTGATGTTCACAATGAATCTCAATGAAAAAATACCTCGCCTACCTACCATGGTAGGATCCACAACGATGGACGCCTTCAAATACTTAAAGGATAAGATGTGGACCGAGAGTTGAGGGATGGCAGGGAAAAACTACTTTCGGCAAATGCCAAAGAAGTTTTAGTTAAATCTGTGGCTCAAGCACTACCCACTTACACTATGTCGGTGTTTAGGCTACCTCGCGGATTGTGTGAATACCCAGTCGGTGGTGATTAGAAGCTTCGGTGGGTAGCACTCAAGGTAAAAGGAAGACAAAGATGGGTGGCTTGGGACTCGATGGTGCAATCAAAGTCACTTGGAGGGCTGGGCTTCAGGGGACATGGAGCAGCTTCAACCTAGCACCGCTTGCAAAGCAAAGCTTGGAGAATTTTGCAAGACCCATCATCTTTAAGCGCAAGGGTATTGAAAGCGGTATACTTTCCGAATACGTACTTCTTGGGAGTCGAAGCTAGGGACGCCTCCGCTGAGTTTGGAGATCGATCATCGACGGGAGGGAGGTTCTCAAGGAAGGTTTGATCGGAGGATTGGCACGGAGAAAAACATTAATATGGGAGACAAATTGGCTACCATCCGCAATCTCGAGAGACCGATCCCGTCATCTAAGCCAAATCCTCCTCACCGGTTTCGAACTAATTGATGTCACGGAAGCCGTGGAATTCGAGAGATGCTTAATCGGTTTTTTACCCGCCGATGTTGAAACTATTCTTGGTATACCGTTAGCGCCCGTAATCCGTGAGGATTTTTTGGGCCTGCACTACGACAAGAGGGGTTTATTTACGATTCGACGGGCATATCATATGATTATTCATAAAACGACCAAGTGAATTCAGCTATGGCGAATCGCCCGGGTAGGTCGATCAAAAAGCCGTGGAGAAGGAGTGGAGATCAATTTGGTCGCTTAAGGTGCCCTCAAAGATTAATATGTTTTCTTTGGAGGCTAGCTCGACATTCCTCCCCACTAATGATGTGCGGCATCACGCACATGGCGGAAAATAGTGCTTGTTTCTTCGTGGACAAGCAGGATTCTTGGCGCCCATTCTTTGCTTGATTGCCATGTCGCCAAGTGTGTCCGGGCGTTGGAAGATGAGCAAATTGGCATCGATGATATGTCTTTGTTGATGAACCAAGGGCAAAGGTGTGGCTAGCTCAGATCTTTCGATCACTTAATGGTGAGGAAGCGGCGAATCAGGTGGGTACTTTGGGCAATTTGGTATGTACGTCGAAAAGGCATTCATGAATCTGTGTTTCGAGTCCACTCTCGACACATTGCTTTATTCAGCGTTCATGGCGCACTGATGGGGATTCCTAGCAAGCAAGATCGAGGAGTTACAAAACAAGGGAAAGGATCCAACCATCAACCGATACTACACGGCCCGAGCCGGATTGCTCCTCCGGCGCCTGTGTGAAAATCAATGTGGATGCAGCCTAGCAAAGAATGATGGCAAGGTAGCAAAAGAAGAAGAATCGCCAGGATGCAAATGGGCTCTACCTTGGGGCATCGCGTTGATTCTTAAGGGTATCACCGACCCCTCGAAATTGTCGAGGCTCTAGCCCGCAGAGAAGGCCCGGCCTTAGCACAAGATATTCAAGTGTCACTCGCACGCCTCGCTTGTGATAACACCAATGTTGTGAGAAGCATCAAGCATGGAAGCAATGGTGCTTATGGCCGATTGTGAAGGAGATTCAAGAAGAGTGCAAAACTCTAGAGAGTGTTGAGTTTGTCCATGAGAAGAGAACGGCGAACCTCGATGCGCATAGGATAGCTCGCAGCTCTCTATATGAGGAAGAAGGCCGTCATGTATGGCTCTTGTATCCACCCTATGGTGTTTGTAATTCCTTTGCCGAACAAGTTTAATAAAGTGCAAAGTTCCCGCTCAAAAAAAAAAAAAAAAAAAAAAAAAAAATCTACTTTGGTCCCCTTAGTTGCGAAAGTCTACTTTGTCCCTGGTTTCAAAACCGGAAAAAACAGGTCCCTCAACTTTTGAAACCGTGCAGTTTCGTCCCTCAGCCTTTTGGGCGGTGGAATTCGCTACAGTAACTCCGGTTTTGCTACAGTGACCGTGGTTTCGTTTTTTTTTTTTTATTTATTTCTGAATCTTTCAAAATCATAGTAAATCACGAGAAAATTCATAAAATAGAAAATCAATTTTGTTGGACTCCACATGAGTAGAGCTACGCAATGAATATATAATATGGTATACTTTAATATAAAATTTTTTGCTATGAAGGTTTTGCCTTTTTCTTTTTATTTATTTCAGCTCAATATTTAAAAATCATAATAAATTATAAAAAATCATAAAATTGAAAAAAATAATTTTGCTAGACTCCACATGAGCATATTTACACAATAAAGATATATAGGTGTACTATTTAATTTATTGGCCAGATCCATCAGGTTTATACCGCAGACGTACAGATCAAGACAAAGAAACCTAGCTAACCTAACCTGGCTTAAAGAGCCACAAGAATCACGTGATTGTGTTATTATTGCGCCTCATGCGAGTCCAACAAAATTGAATTTTTATTTTATAATTTTTCTCAGTAATTTACTATGATTTTTTAAAGATTGAGTCAAATAAAAAAGGCAAACCTTCTAGCAAAAAACTTTGTACAAAAAGTATATCATATTATATATTCATTGCGTAGCTCTACTTCATGTGGAGTCCAACAAAATTGGATTTTCTATTTTATGAATTTTCTCTCGTGATTTACTATGATTTTTGAACAGCCGAAATAAATAAAAAAAGAAAAAAACGAAACCACCGTCGTCACTGTAGCAAAACCGGAGTTATCAGTAGCGAAACCACCGCCCAAAACCGCCATCGGGTGGCCAGCCGGGCTCATTCACCACTTTCATGTATTCCCTCCGACCCACGGAAAAAAATGCAATTTGGACCCGTACCAAATAGTGATGATAAATGACTAAAATACCCTTGTAAATATTTTTTTTGAACTGTAATACCCTTGTAAATATCAGTACCAGCTCAGATGCATCTGCCACAAAGCACGCTACGGCTGTGTTCAGAGTGGAATGGATAGTGCCCCAAACGTCACACCATGGAGTGTTCCAAATGTTTGAGTTACATTTATGAATTTGCTCAGTAGTGTTGGCGGAGAGTATGTCTTTCACCTGCAAAATAGAGGACTAGAAGATGGATTTTGACATATTTTTGTTAGCCGTCAAAAAAGATTTGTTAGGATAATATTTAGATTTGAGAACAACTGCTAAATATTCATCCTTCTCAGTGACAATCCTCTATGTTGCATTAAGAATAAGACTTTTGTTAACAGTGTGGAGGTCTCTGATGGTTAAACCTCCATTCTCCTTGTCTTGGCAAATATCTTGCCATGATCTAAAAGGAATAGTAGAAGTAGCATTGTTTTCTTGGACTTCTATCCACTTTCTTGATGATGATGGATGTGATTTTAGCAACTGAAGTCAAAGGACCTGGATCTGGAAGTCGGACTGCGGGTCTTGTGTCGCACCATGGCGATATGTAACGGTAGGAGTGGACGTCGGGTGAGGGAAGCCTCGGACGACGCTCGTCTGGCACAAGCAGTGCCAACGAATAGTCTCAAGAGGTCCGTCGATGTCTCTCTCGTAGTCGTGTGCCGGTGTCTTTTGTGGTTCTGCGGCTGCCTTCTAAAATTTAGGGATTTGAGGCCACAGATGTTGGTGGATGGAGGGCTAGTAGAGTCGTAGTTGGTTGCTGGGCCACGAAGATCAATGGATTAGTGCTAACGCTTGGGATGGGCTCCCCTTTGAATAAGGACATAGGCCAGGTAGTGTGGGTAAATTGGGTACCGCAAGTTGTTACCCGAATTACCCAAACTAATTTCGGGTATCTATAGTTATAGTATCCGAAATTGTAATTCCGGTAGTTCAGGTATGGGTTTGGGTATTGGGTATCGGGTAATTTGTCCATGTTGTACGCTGACCCTGACAAAAATTATAAAATCCTTAGTAAATTATTGATCAAACTCATGAAAATTATATCACATAATGAAGTTGACCCCGATGACCCCAACAATGTTTCGGCTAGATTCTCCACTTAAAATAATATGCATTTCCCTATTGCCTCCTATTCTCAACACATCTGGGAACCACTCTTTATTACTCCTTCCAACGCTCTTTCTTGCTAAATAGAAATCAAAATGTAGTAGTAATATATATAGGCGATCAAGTCGTGTAGAGCATAGTGGCAGTGGAACTTATTTTCAATCCCCTCTATTTTTTAATCAATGTTGCAGTTGGAGACTGCAGGCAGTGTACCTTTTCTAGATATGCATTCACTATTGTCAATGGCCATATCATGCAGCGAATATCAGCTCATGATCACCATGAATGGGCTTAGGTTGGTTGATTTGAAATATCCACTGGTAATTAATAAGCAACATATCTGTAGCTGAGGGAAGACAACAACTATATGATCATTTTTGGACATACACTCAATTTATTTAGAGAGACAAAAAAATTGTTCTACACCGTGCTTTGAGATAAGCAATGTTTTAACTTTGTGCTTCAGCATTTCAGGGATTCACTCTAATCTGGGTCCTCTCCACAACCTGGGTCTACTTTAACTTTTTTATCTCTAGTTATCATATGTACAAATGCATTAAACTAAGATAGTGATTTAGTGCACAGTCATGGAAAGAAACAGGGCAGCATCGATCATCTGAGGAAAAATAGGAATAGGTTAAGGAGAACAACACTGCACAAGCAGATTCTCAGAGGTGATACTTGCATTGTTGTATTAGTAATCTGGAGCTGCACTCAAAACTTGGATTACGAGTTGAACTTTGCAAGCTAATGGTGTAAGACAGCCGCTCTCCATCCTTCATCCTGGCTAACCGTGTCACTGACATAACAAGGGATTTGCCATTTTACTACGTGGGCTACCACTAGAACAACAGAGCTAGAGGCTGTTGTGGAATGTCCGGGCATGATGATACAAACATGTTGATTGAGGCTTGCCTCATTGTCCCTTGTTCCTCCTAATCCCATCTGCTAGCTAGTAATCCGTCCACTAGTCTGATAATCTGTGGCGGGTGCATGCTGAAATTATATGTGTTCTCCAACCGGAAACTGAATCGACATTTTAGTCGATCAATCACAAATGTACAGTACAGACACAGCTATACAGTACATCATCACTACTGAAAACTTGAAATTCCCTAATGGTTTTGAATACTTTTGAGTTTTGACGGTTATTGAATATAAACCGCTAGGGAAATATAACTGCCTTGAAGGTTTTAGGAAAACACACGGAGATTGGAGATTGATATTATCTTGACGGTTTTTGAAAAACATATAGGAAAATTGAATAACCGCCAGGGAAATTCCTTAATTATTAACCTGTGAGTGCACATGACCGTAAGGGAAAATCATAATTACTTATTAGGCATGTGTTGTTGATCTGCCTCTATGATCAGCGAAGAATTTTGACTAGAAACATTCACTAACGAACATTAGAGAACATTAGAGACATGTTTTATCGATCTAATCACTGACTGACACGTATTTGAAATGGGTGTTACTTCTTAGCTCGCAATGAGCATGTGAGATTCGCTGTTATGGAATCCGTAAGAGGATAAACATGTCTACAGACAGCTCACTTACTGAACCACGAATAGATAAACTCTTTCTACTTGAGGTTCCTAAAGATGACTGCGAACAAAACTCATTTCCACTCCCAGCCTTTTACCCATCCATGGAAATTGACAATTTCTTGTCATGCTGAGCTAGTACAGGTTCAGTTCAGCGATTACAAATGGCTTGGTAACCACCGCTAGGAAAATGCTTTAGTTTTTCTCAGAACAATATCACAACTCGCAAGTGGTACATGAAATAAAATGTGATGGCAGCCGGAAGGAAGATGCATGGATATAAAGCAAGCTAACATTAATCTATCTATTAGACTTGATGCAATCTGTCGCTATCTCATCCTTTAGTTAAAATAGTTGAACAACAACAACCTCCATTCAAGTCTATCATGTCACAGTTTAGTCTCAAGAAATTTTTATATACCTATCCTAGCTAGAAGAATGCATGTGAAACTGATCGGGTCAGCTAGAGTCGTAGGCAAGCTAGCATTACCCTATCTTATTAATTAGACTAGCCTAATCACAACTCCCGGATGGGAAACTATGCTACGTCAATGTAGTTCTAAGAAATGTGTAGATACTTAACTTGCATGTGCACTGGGACTCTAGCAGTCATAAGAATTTGACATACTTAAACTTGTAGCACACATGTGGCACTGATAGAGCCAGCTGACTTTTTGACAAGCTAGCATTATTTAACCAGAAAGTAAACCCCTTGGTTCTGCTGCAAGTCAATGTTCATATGATATGCATTTTTTTGATCAAGTAGTATGGATTGTTTCTAGCGGTTTTTGTTTTGTATGTTTGTTGTCAGAATTGATCACCAGCCGGCTATGCTCTACTGAACATGCACATGGATGCAACATGAAAAATAGTATATTTTCAAACACAAATAACGACTTGATTTACTTCTAAGCCTTATTAACTAAATGGAACACTATGATTATGTGTAGAGCTAAGCCTTGTTATATATGTTATCGATCTAATCACTGACTGACAGTATTTCAAATGGGTGTTACTTCTGAGCTCGCAATGAGCATGTGAGATTCGTTGTTATGGAATCCGCAAGAGGATAAACATGTCTACAGGCAGTTCACTTACTGAACCACGAGTAGATACACTCTTTCTACTTGTAGTTACTAAAGATGACTGTGAACAAAAATCATTTCCACTCCCGACCTTTTACCCATCCATGGAAATCGACAATTTCTGGTGATGCTGAGCCAGTAGCGGTTTAGTTCAGCGATTACAAATGGCTTGGCAACCACCACTAGGAAAATACTTCAGTTTTTCTCTAACAATATTACAACTCACAAGTGGTACGTGAAATAAAATGTGATGGCAGCTAACTTTAATCTATCTATTACACTTTGCAATCTGTCGCTATCCCATCCTTTAGTTAAAATAGTTGAACAACCATTCAAGTCTATCATGTCACAGTCTAGTCTCAAGAATTTTTTATATACCTATCCTCGCTAGAAGAATGCGTGAAATTGATCGGGCCAGCTAGAGTTCTAGGCAAGCTAACATTAACCTATCTATCAGATCTGCCATCGTTTTAATTAAACTAGCCTAAGAATAACAACCTCGAGATGGAAGTCTGTGCTACCACAATCTAGTCCTAAGAAATATGTAGATACTTAACTTGCAGTGTGCATTCACACTCTAGCAGTTTTAAGAATTTAGCGGATACCTAAACCTGTAGCAAACCTGTACATGCATGTGACACTGACAGAACCAACTAGATTTGTTGACAAAGGTAGCATTATTCAAAATAGTAGATAGCAAGGAAGACTACCATGCATATGAATCCATATACATTTTTCGTCCAACCATAAAGTAAATCTCTCGGTTCCGCTGCAAGTCAATGATCATATGATATGCATTTTCTGATCCAGTAATACGTGGATTGTTGCTAGCGGTTTTTGTTTTGTATGTTTGTTGGCTATGCTCCCGGATATGCTCATTGACTTTTTTTGACTTGTCTCTACTGAACATGCACATGGATGTGACATGGAAATTAGCATAGTGTGGGATAATATGTTGGGCCCAATATATTGTTTAGACGAGCCACTGTTGGGCTCGTCATGACGAGATAATGCTACTGTCTTTTCCATATGCTGGGATGTACTCCCTCCACACAAACGTAAGTGTCCTTACTACCTGTGAAGTCATCTTTCTAAAACTTTAACTAAACATATATAAGAAAATATTAATATTTATGGTGCATAATTAGTACTATTAGATAATCATTGAATATGTTCTTCTAATAAACTTATTTAGAGATATTAATATTGCTAATAATATTTTACACAAATCTATTTAAAGTTGAGAAAGTTTGGACGAAACGAGTAGCTAATATTTATATCTTATAGTTAAGTTGAACAACCCAGTTAAGTACAAAGCAGCTAATAAACTATGTAGTACAGCATAGTTGACCCGTGTCGATGCAGCAAGGAAATCAAACAGAAAGTCATCGCCAATTTCTGTGTATGTATATAGAAAGAATTGCTCCCTTCGCTCGTGAAATGGTGTTGCTTGATCACTCCGCTGCTGCCACCTCCATCCATGACGAAATTGGCCCTTTTATTAAGGGTCTACTTGTAAGAATATTACTTTAATATAACATATGTGCTTCTTATAAAAAAATGGAAAAAGTCTAAATCACACCCACATTTGGGAGGTGGTCTAAATCACCCCGACCTTTTGAAATGGTCTAAATCACCCCCTTTTTTTTTTTGAAAACCGGTCAAATTACCCCCCAAAGCAGTTTTGAAAAATCATAGAAAATCATAGAAAAATCATAAAATGGAAAATAAAATTGTGCTAGACTCCAAATGATTAGACCTAGAATGAACAAATAATATGGTATGTTTTAGTATATTTTTTTTTGTGTAGCTTTAGATTTATGCTTTTCCTCGTAGTTGTAAAAAAAATATACTAAAGTATACCATATTATATGTTCATTGATAGATCTACTCATTTGGAGTCTAGCACAATTTTATTTTCCATTTTATGATTTTTCTATGATTTTTCAAAAACTGCTTTTAGGGGTAATTTGACCGGTTTTCAAAAGTTCGAGTGATTTTAGACTATTTCAAAGGTCGTGGTGTGATTTAGACCACCTCCCAAAGGCGGGGTGTGATTTAAACTTTTCCTAAAAAACCCCTCCATCCATGACGCCCCCAGTATAAAATAATATGTATTTCCCTCTCTTGCCTCAGATCAGATCCTAACACATGTACATGGAGGGGTGATGTCCGCCTTCAAGGTTTGTTGGCACTGGCTGGACACCGAATCAGAATCTTTGTTCCAAAATCTGACTTACGTACTATTAGGTTAGGTTATTATGATAATTTTTTAAAACTATTTTTTAGAGATTTTTAGATTATTATGTTGGATCAAAAGACACACACAAAGTTTAGGTTACCATCTAGTACTGTACTAATCTTATACTCTAGAGGCGGCATATTCTCCTCATACGCCGACACCACAAGTTGCACTTTGTCTCCCAACCCAGACGGTGGAGGGCGATGTCCGCCTTGCTCAAGGTTTGTTGGCACTGGTCAGTGTATGATGTAGGTGACAACTAGCTAAAGAGGATGAATAGCCCATTAAAATTCTACAAGCTAACAAATGCTAGTTTAAGATTAGTACCAAAGGACATTGATTGATATGTCTAAATCAATGCTAAGTGGGTACAACGTGAATGGTAGTTTTTGGCCCAAACAATCAACACAACCTGTGATGATATACTATTGTCTTTCGAAAAAGACCCATATGAGTTGAGCAAGCCAAATATCTTATACTTCTGTGTTTTTGGTTGCATGTGCTATATTTTAAAAAATAATAAGATTGAGCAAATTTGAGAGGAAGTGAGATGAAGGTTTCTTGCTCGGATATGCATCAAATAACAAATCTTATATAGATATGACATAGTTAAGGAGGTCATGATGTGGAGTTTAATGAGATCAATTCACAAATTGAATATGAAAATAAAAAAAAAAAGATTCGAGTGGTGCTAATTTGTATAAAAAAAGATTAAACAAAGATACATCCATATTAATTGATATGTAAGGCTATTTGGTTGTCGATTGCACACTACACAAATCTAAAAAATCGACGCCACGCCACGAAAACATAAGGCATCGTAAAGGTTTTACAACACAGTGCGCGCTTTTCAACATGTAGTGTAGCGGGCAACTCAAGGCATCCATAAAATCGTTAGCTGATTTAGACATAATCAAACATATGGAGAATTACAAAGATGACAGAGGAAACTGTCTAACCAAGAATATGGTCATTGTTATGCACGATAACAATTTTAGGTGGTTATTATTACAAGCTGCCTAGTATGCCCTCCCACAAAGGTCCAGAACACACCTGGGCTGGGCACCTGGACATGTTGTAGGTCATGTACATCCAGCGGTGACAAACCTGAAAAACAGACAAAGGCACACTGCCGAGGGCTGACGGCGCCGTACAGAAAAAAAAAATCTCCAGAGCATCATTTCCATTCCCTCCTCAAGGCAATCCGCACCGACCACTCGAATGCTGCCGACAACCGCCACGGCCTCCGCGCCACCGCCGCCGCCCGCGGCAGGCCCCGCTTCCTCCTCCTCCTCCCCCCCGGGCGAGCCGCACGCCGCGCTGCTCCTGGCTCTGGGCTACATGCGGCTGCGCGAGCTGCTGGCCTGCGCGCGCGCGTGCCGCGGCCTCCGCGAGGCCGCCGTCGCGGGGACCCGCTCCTCTGGCTGCGCCTCGTCGTGGAGCCGCCGCTCAGCCACCGGGTCACGGACGAGGCGCTCCTCGCGTTGACGGACAGGGCGCAGGGGAGGCTCCGGTCACTCCACCTCCTCGGGTGCCGCCGCGTGTCCGACGCCGGCCTGCTGCGCGTCGTCGAGCGCAACCCCGACGTCACCGAGGTACTGTGATGCTATTTCCTACCTGTGCACGAAATTGGCATGTCGTGTATGGACTGGATCGTTCACGGAATCATGCGAATTTAATGGTTAGTGCGCGCCTGCATGGTTACTGGTGCGTTTGCTATTATGCCTCTTCACGGTGGCCGTTTTGGATTAGGAGTACTTGTGTATTGGATTTAACTTAGCAGTACGTTGTTCATTCAGTGGACATTCCATGATTTCGATTATCTTATTCTTCGGTTTCCCATATAGACCAATTATATATTTCTCATTTTTTCGGACAGTACCATATGTTTTTTCCCCGAGAACAAGCCCGTTGGCCCATGACAGTACTCTAGTTGATGTACTCGTTCAGTATTCTAAACAAACAACATGAATATATAGATAATAAAAACTAAGGAGGAACTGTGAACGCAAGGTTCAATTTCTAATTGTCTAGATGGGCTCATGTTATTATAACTTAAAGAGGGCCATGGGGATATAACAAGTTTTACCCTTCAATTTAAGGTGTCCTTTTGTAGTTTTATTGCATTTAGGTTGTTTCTGACAGGTAGGTGAGCCTGTCCTAAAATTTAAGATAAGACCCAAAATCCCAGATGCAGATCGGCTTGCCCGAAGAAACTTGTCCCACCCAACTCTTTGTCCTCACTGTGATCAAGATGAAGAGACAATTGACCACCTGTTAATTACTTGTGTGTTCGCAAGGCAGTTTTGGTCTTGCCTCAGTCGGTTTGGACTCCAAGAAGGTGCAAAGTGAATAATTTAGTTGATGGACAGGTGCAGAAAGGTTTAAACTCCCTGATCATCCTCGGAACATTGAGTCTTTGGAGCATCGGAATTGATGTAGTCTTTGATGGCATGGCACCTAATCTGGGTGGCCTGGATGCTCTAGCTTCATCTTTGGATATTGGCTGGGGCTCGAGGGATGCCCCGTTTGTCTGCCCTAGCCGATGTTGAGTCTCAGTAGAGTTTGGTTAAGGTTGTTTTTTTTTTCTTTTAGCACCAGTGAGTCTATAACCTTTTAAACCAGTGCGCTTGGGGTTCTTTTCCCCTCTTTTTTCTTTTATAATATAATGATACACAGCTCTCCTGTGTGCTCAAGTATTTTTTGTTAATCACAATAAACATGTAGGTAAAAGAAAGACAGTCGCCTTGATGCACAAATACAAGAAAAGAAATGCAGCAAGTGTAATAGTATTAAGATCTAAAAAGAAAGGCCAGGTATATATCCAGCCAAGTTAAAATAGCCCCTAACTCTCCCTGTTGTAACACATGGTTGATGGACGACTATCATCTAAATGAGACAGCAATACATAATTACGAATTAACATTATGTCTTGGTGCCATGAACTCATGAATTAGTGTGCAATAAAATATGGGAGCCAACTTTACTGATTTGCTTACTCCAGTATGAGAGGCACAATTAAGATAGGAAATTAATAGTATTGTTTGTGTAATAATAGATACATATGCGAAGACAAATGAGAATGGTTACACACTTAAGCTTAGCTATAGTGTGCTACGCTCACAATGGACAGCATACGTGGAAAGAAGTATGCAACTGCACTATTCTAGCTATTGCTGTATGTGGTAACATTTGATACGGTAGGTATGAGCCGTATCTTGGAAGGATATAAATATATAAGCATTTTGCTGGTGCAAATATATAATTTTCATGTTGTCTTACAAGAACTTCGTTTTTTTCCTACAAGGAGATTAGTTAATGCAACCTTGGAATGTGCTCCGTTTTTTTTTTTTTTTTTTTTTGGGGGGGGGGGGGGGTGGGGTGGGGTGATGTTACATAAAGTAATAGGATGTTGGTTTCTTGGTGCCTTGACCTTGTTCAGTGAGTTCATAATTCATATCATTAACTTCCCTTGCCTTTGTCACAAGAGAGGAGAGTACACCCTTTACCAAGCTACTCCCATGATCTATATGCACCCTGGTTCGATCCCGCACTAGCATTCAAAGTTGTAGTCTGGAGGCTCTACCAACCGAGCTGTTTCTCAGTTCACATGAGCTAGCTTCTTAATCTTGTCCTTCAACAAAGACTTGAGGTCGCTCGCCCTGGTCATCTAAACCTCTTTTTTTAGTTGAGGGTCTATTGGTGGTCATTTATTGTTTTTGTGTGGTGCACTTTTGTGTGTATGTTTTTTTAGGTCTGGAAAAGGCACTTCACTTTTTTCTTTTGTATTTCTCTCTTCTTATGAAATGACATGCAGTTCTCTTGCATAGTTCGAGAAAAAAAATGGACTAATGGAGTGGTCCAACCAGCATACTATCTTTCACTACTGAAAAGGGCCGCAGCAGCACTGATCATGGTTTCCAGAGACTTCATTTAGGTGTATAGCATAGTGATTAGCTGCATATCTCTTGAGAATGTTTCATCACTAACAGCATTTATTAGAATCAGTGATTGGTTATACTATGGTTAAAAAAGCATTTTATAGTACTTCTCTTGTGAAGGATAACAATTGAGTAAACAAAGGATCTTAAGGTTTCTCTATTTTTTCATCGGATTTGCCTTACAACTAATCACTATTTTAGGGTTCTGTTGCATTAGAGGTAGTGTATGACCAGCAGGTGAACATTTATATTCTGCAAACTCTTATTTGACCAATGGAGTTAGATCTTTTGAATAACTGTCAATGCCAAAGGCTGCTGCCTGGATAAAGGCTTACCTATGAAAGAACATCTGATCAAATGCACCTGGATGAAGTTATATATAGTCTTCTTTGTTCCTTAGGAACTTTTTGAGCAATTTCCTTATGAAAATTTACTGACTTAATGGTTGTTGTGGCATAGAATCATTTGCTATGGAAAATGGCAGATGAAAAGCTCTCGTTTTGTGTTCTCAATTAATGTAACAACATTTCTACGAACTACAAATCTTTTGTGAGTGTGAGGAAGAATGATCTATATCTTGGGAAGGGGTATTTGATCATAATAACAGCTGCTTTCCTCCCGCAGGGATGTAACAATTTTGTGTTTAGGTGATGTAGCTAGAGTAGATAGACCTCATTTCTTAGGAGCATTCTTAACCAGTGTTGCATCTGCATGTGCTTTTGATCAGGGCAGTGATAATATTCGATCAGTTGTGCTTTTATAACTGAAGTATTTGGTACAAAGGCATTTAATTTTGCTGGAATACTCTTTGCATGCTTTACTTTTGTCAGTTCACATGGATACCTTTTCTCGCTTTTCCATTATTCTATATGTAAGATTTTCAGAAAAAGGATTTTAGACATGGATATTTTTACTTATAATCAGTGTACCTGTCATTTTCTTTGCCGGCACATTTGTTGTTGATTTAGACATGAGGTCACTGTTCAGTTTGATTGTATTAAAAGTTGGGGGACACCAGTGCAGAGTAAATTCCAAAGTAGCTGAAGGTACAGCCCATATATCCAATACATTACTAGGATTTCCTCATTCTAGTCCAGTTACGGAAGAACTGGAACCAGAATTGAGGGTGATTGGTGGGTTAAATTGCAGTCAAGGGTGATTGGCATGGTGAGGAAAGGGCTGAAATTGATTATAATTCTTGGGGCCTGGATGATTTGGAATCAGTGTAACCGGTGCGTGTTTGATAGCATTTCTCCCAACTTGGTTGGAGTCTTGTTGCTCGCCTTTGAGGTGATTTTCTTTTGGAGTTTGGCTGGTGTTTAGGGCATTTCCTTCTCGCCCTTGAGCCTGTGAGCGACCAGTAGGTAGAGTTCTTTGGTCGAGGCTGTTGTTTTGCTACATACAAACTTACCAAGGGTGCAAATGTATGCTTAGAAATATGAATGTGTGGGTGTGTGTTCTAAGGGTTCTTGCCCCTTTTTCTTCAATAGTATAAATAAATGCAGCTCTGATATAGTTAAATTAAAAAAAAACTAGAACCAGGATCAAAATCCACTCCATAAGCAGCCAGAATTTGGCTTGATCAGAAGTGAGATGCAATAATTAGAAGGTTTTTCAAGGCATCAGCACTTAAGAAGGCATATGAAGAATTTGTTTCCCTGGCATCATCTTATTGGGTAGCTGCGATATCATTCAAGATATAGCAGTGCAGTAACCACTAACCATAAAAGGACCATTCTAGAGGGAACCAATCTTGCTCATAATTTGACATGGAATTTGGCTGAGACCTGCCTAAATCCTTCTAAAATAGCGGACACAATTGTAGAAAGATAATTAGGGGCAATGCACCGCACACCCTAAAAGGGGGGGTGGCCTTTCATATATATAGCCGCATGGCTTGGAGTACAAGTAGAGTTTAAGTACAATACAAGTCAGCTATATATAGCTAATATGTCTATATATATTAGGCTATACATATCTATATATAGTAGGCTATACATATCTATGAATATCTCTAATACCCGCCCTCGCCTCTAAGCGGGAGAGTCTCGGGCGCAAAGACTGGACCGGAAGTCGATGAAGAGTCATGCAGGCAAGCCTTTGGTCATGATGTCCGCAACCGGGTGTGATGACGGGACATGGAGTACGCGGACCTGACCCGAGCAACCTTGTCGCGGGCGGTGAATGTCAATCTCAATATGCTTCGTGCGGCGATGTTGAAACGAGATTCCCGGTCATGTAAAATCTACTTGGCCGACATTATCACGATAAACAATCGTCGCCGAAGAAAGTGGAGTATGAAGCTCACGAAGCAACTAGCGAAGCCGGCAAGTCTCTCGCAACAGCGTGAGCTACGGCCCGTACTACGCTTGCTTACTGAACGAGAGCGATGAGTCGCCTTTTGATGACGGGACACCGTTATCACCGAGATAGACACAATACCCCGAAGTCGAAATGCCGAGTCCGGGCAGCCCCCCCAATCGGCATCGGAGTAGGTCAGTGAGGACCGCCAATTGAACAAAGGCCGAGGTGAAGACCGATGAGACAAAGTGCCCTTGACATACCGAAGAATCCGTTTGAGCAAGGCGAGATGAGGTTCCCGCGGATCATGCATAAAGAGACGAACCTGCCGAGACAAAGATAAGCAAGATCGGGACGAGTCGTGGTCAAATCATCGAGAGCACCGGCGAGGCTCGCGGTAATGTGTCGGATCGACAATCGGAGATCCATCGCGAGCGCGTAGAGCAGCGCGGCGGGCATCAACCGGAGTGGCCGTGGAATGGCACTCGACATACCGGCCGTTGGGCAAAGATCGCTGGCGCATCGCCGCTCGGCGACGTAAAAGAGGCCGCTAGCATTCCGAGTCACCGAAATCCCAAGAAAGTGATGAAGATCGCCCAAATCAGTCATGGCAAACTCGAGTGCAGCCGATCCATGATACGGGCGAAGAAGAGTCGGCGATGAAGCCGCCGGGACTATGTCATCAACATATAGCAACAAATAAGCAACATCGGGGCCATGTTTGTAGACAAACGAGAGAGGAATCGAACAATCGCAAATGACAAATCCCAATGTACGAATGAAGGAAGCAAAGCGGCGGTGCGGGCTCGAGGTGCTTGCTTGAGGCCATCTGAGAGATTTCTCAAGAAGGCGGACATGATCGGGTGCATTAGGATCCACAAAACCCGGAGGTTCTTTGGCGATAAACTAGCTCATTAAGATGACCATGAAGAAACGCATTCTTGACATCCAACTGATGAATAGGCCAGGCACGAGAAGCTGCAATATTGAGAACAACTCGGATCGTGGCAGGCTTAACAACCGGATTGAAGGTTTCATCGTAGTCAACACCATACCTCTCGAGAGAATCCACGAACAACCCACCGAGCTTTATGGCGAGCAAGAGAACCATCGAGTGATGCTTATGCTTGAAGATCCATTTGCCGCAACAACATTAGCACCGGGAGGTCGAGGAACAAGACGCCAAGTGCCGTTGTCAATCGTAGAGCCTTGTATTCATCCACCATTGCTGCACGCCGCTTAGGATCGGCAAGAGCACCGCGATAGTTTCCCCGGCAATGGCGAGGCGGTGGTGGCGTAAAAATCCCAAGCGCCGAAGAGGCGGTGGAAGATGACCGGTCTGTTGCCGAAAGACGGGCGAGACGGAGGAGCCGGCACACTGAACAACCAGCTGAGGGGGCTGCTGTAGCAGCTGACTGAGGAGCTGCTGTAGCAGCCGGGCCGAGGTGCTTCTTTGGGAGGAGCAGCCAAGACCGGGCCGGGCCGGGACCGGCGCCGCCGAGGCCGCCGGCTGAACCGGACGGTAATCGGGCGGTCGAGGTGCAATGAGGTCCGGGCCGGGGCGTAATACCGGCCGAGATGGGATGCACCGGCGAAATGGTTGGGCACCGGCGAAATGGGTCGAGCACCGTGTCTTGGCAAGGCACCGGACACGGAGCACCGGACCAAGCCAAAGAATGGCCGGGTCCCGCTCCAAACTATCATCGAACGCCCGCCGTGGAGGAGGCCGGACCGAGGCACCAACGGTAGGAGCCGCACCAACCGTAGGAGCTGTGATGGGCGCTGGAAGCCGATCCTGTAACAAAAAATCAAGTGAATCCGTAGGCGATCTTGCAACCGCAAACGGAAAGTGAGTCTCATCGAAAACCACATGTCGGGAAATGATCACTTTGCGGGTGGAGAGATCGAGACATCGGTAGCCCTTTTGGGATAAAGGGTAGCCGATGAAGACACAGGCGGTGGATCGAGGAGAAAGTTTATGAGGCGTCGTGGCACTAAGGTTGGGATAGCAAAGACAACCAAATGTCCGAAGCATGGAGTAATCTGGCATCTTGTGGTAAAGGAGATGATAGGGAATACCGTCATGAATGGACGAGCAGGGGCGCCGGTTGAGAAGATAAACAGCGGTGGCGAGGGCCTCTGCCCAATATTGTGGTGGCATAGCTGCATGGAGCAGGAGGGTGCGCACAACATTATTGAGGGTGCGAAGCATCCGTTCGGCTGTGCCGTTCTGTGCAGACATGTATGGGCAAGAAGTGCGAAGTATGATGCCTTGACTACCAAAGAAGGTAGAGGTGGCATGATTAATGAATTCTGTGCCATTGTCCGCCTGAAAACACTTGACAGGCGGTGAAGAACGCAGACCACTTCGTGAAGTTGGGCAGCTTCAGATCGAGGACGATCGGGACATGCAGCTTCACGTTCACGGTGGCGTAGGAGAAGAGCACCGGGGCAAGGGCATCCCCGTGGCGGGCGTGGTGCGGAGCTGTGCAGACCGGAGGTCGCAGAGGAGGTGGAGGCGTCGGTGCTCATGGTGGCAGCGCAGGGGAGGAAGTAGCGCGGCCTGTGGTGCGGTGGCGACCAGTGCGGATGCAATCTGGCGGGCAGGGGGGTGTCACCTTGGGAGAGGGGGCAGCGGAAGAGAGAGGAGGAGAAATCCTAGGCGCCTAGGAAAGAATTGCGATACCATGTAGAAAGATAATTAGGGGCAATGCACCGCACACCCTAAAAAGGGGGTGGCCTTTCATATATATAGCCGCATGGCTTGGAGTACAAGTAGAGTTTAAGTACAATACAAGTCAGCTATATATAGCTAATATGTCTATATATATTAGGCTATACATATCTATATATAGTAGGCTATACATATCTATGAATATCTCTAATAACAATTCCATATATTCTGTAATACACACTGATATAAGTTATGGTACATTGTCTCGTCACCAAATAACTCAGACTTTTCTTCCATTTCCTGTGCTTCAATGTGAGGCAGATTGAATATTATTCTAAAAGTTCCCCACAGGAAACTCCTGAACTTCAGACGTATTTCTTAGAGTAAGACATTCTCTATATCATAAAACCACTGATTGACTTGATGTGCCGTTGTTCAAGCCCCTAACTGGCTGGCTTCTAAAAAGTGCATGACACTTGTTATCCTTATCCGTGGGACCATAGCCATTATTCACAGTAAAATTTATTTGGTGTTCTTACTGACTGAACTTGAGTTCAACATGATCTTAATGATCGATTGTTTTCTGGCTTAGTATCTTTGAATATATAAGTTTAATTGCGGAGTAATTTTTCTTGAAGCATGGCAAAGCCAGTAAGCAAGTTCAAATTTAGGTCTGTTAATTTTTGTGTTTAAAATTTTAAAAAGTACAAAAAAAATGTGCTAGATTGTTTTCAGTTTCTTGTGGATTAGGATCCTCTTATTTTTGTTTGCCTTATTTTTTTTGTTTCCGCTTGGCTAGCTGAGGTGGTTATCGGCATTACAGAACCAAAGGTCTTTTTGTCGCCTGCTAGACTGGATCTCTGATAGTTTTGCCTTGTCTCATTAAACCCTGCACAGCACATTGCACTGGAAATGCTGATTTATTATTGGACATGAAAAGTGGTCACATGCCTACAAAAATCTGGAGCACTTAAAGCACTGCCATTTTTGCAACCATGAGCTATTATTGCCCTTTGTGGATGAATGCTTATATTGTACTTTACTTGATACAAACCAGTAATGAGTCATTAATAAAAGCCTGGAACAGTGATTGCTTCTACCCTTTTCGGCCAAAGGCTTGGCCCTGCTTATATTGAAAGCTTAAAAAGTTTTCTGGTGTAACTAGCTACAAAGTTCAGTCCACTACCTCCATTGAGACTAAGCAACACTCCCCTAGAAACACACTCGCCAACCAAAAGCTGTCCTATTACAGAAACAGAATCTGATGAAACAGAAACCCATCCAGGCTATCCTATTAGATGCACAGAGCTTTTCATTTGTCACTACTGTGCTAATTCCTCCTCGAGTCTTCTGATGTGTGCCTCCAGCCTTGGCACCCTTGCATCGACCTCCGCTGGTTCAGAAAACTGAGAATTTTGTAAGCTAATTCTTTAGGGGTTAAGATCTAGACATTTATTGTTTTCCACAAACCCCTAGTAACAATTGCTAAGACTGTTAGCTTCCACCAGTTCTCACTTCCTCTTTCTGACCCCAACATCTCCACAATAGATCTCAACGGCACTGGGTTCTCTCTCCATCCCATGCTGATTCTGATCCAAGTCTAGGTCACCTGAGCTGTGGGCATTTGAAGAACAAGTCATCACGTGATTCCAGTTTATTACAAAGTTTACAGTTCCTAGATCCCTTACAAACTTTACAGTTCCTAATTTTGTAAGAGGGTATTGAAGACTTATTAAGTTGCTCATTTGAATTGGAGTGATCTTGGAGGTTCAAGCCCAATGTAAAAAGATAGATGCTTAGAACAGCTGTTTGTTAATAACTCTCGAGTCATTTTGACCAATGTTTCACACTGTTGTCACCTCAAACTATGCATGATTGATTTTGTCCAGCGTTTATGTTTTGTACTGCAGATTACAAATGTGTTTGTCTGATTGCTATTTAATTACTTATGGATCAGAATTTAGATTACATGTGGATGGCAAAATTCTGCAACTATCGCGGAATATAACATTCACTGAGAACTCATACTGACATGCTCATTCTGTCACTTTCTGCTATGTACTAATGCATTGGCCTCTATGTGCATCTAGTTCTAAGGGTTTATCTTTTTCTTGCAGCTCTTTGTGCCCAGATGCATGGGATTAACAGCTGATGGTCTGGTGAAAATTATTCATTTTTTGCATGGGCACAAAGGAAATCTAAGTCGTGTTCGACTACATGGTATCAACAAGATGACTAACCACCACCTCGATGTTATCAAGTCTCTCCTGTGCGGAGATAGCCAACAGAAAGATGCTCAAGCACTTTACTACAACCATAGAGTACATGAAGTGCTGAACACGGACGACGATCGCCCTATTGATGTAGATATGTGCCCTTTGTGCAGAAATGTGAGACTCGTGTTTGATTGTACAAGGAAGAACTGCAGGTCTGTTGAGTCTTCAATCTTTTGAGTTCCCATTCAGCCTTGTCATTAGAAATTCCCCTTGCAGTTTATTTGTAGAGCTGGCATTGCTACACCTTTTTTCTACTTGGTGCGTGGTTCCATCCATGATTTCTGGCAGTCACTGGTCTCACTTATAGATATTTGCTTGCACATCAGATCTTCTGTGGTGGTGGTTTAGCTGACTTGGGTGTTTCTTTTGGCAATGGTCCTGTAGCTCATATTTTTTCCCACCCCTATGGGCTACATGAAAGCAGCTTGACATTTATTTTTTGGTTTGTTGCTCTTGTCTTCGGAATAGTTGGTTCTGATTTTTCAAGTCTTCTCTGTAGGTCATTGACTTTGACCTATGACCTATACGGCTATACCAATTCTCATTTTGAGAAAAAAAAATGGTTCTGTGTATCTTCCATTCTGACAATTTTGATTATACTTCAGGGAATTGAAGGATGGTCGGTCCCGATGCCGAGGTTGCTTCTTTTGTGTTGCTAGATGTGAAACTTGTGGTGAGTGCATCGAAATGGAGGAGCTCGGTGAGCCTGGACTAGCCTGCTCTGACTTTCTGTGCATGGATTGCTGGCTCAAGCTCCCAAAATGCTGCACGTGTAATCGTCCCTACTGCGAGAAGCATTCCAATTTAAAAGAGAATGTATCAGCCTCAGGCGAGTTCAGCTGTCAGGAGTGTACAGATTTTGCTACCTCACTCAATAGTCTGGGAGAAGGTTAGATGTTACTCTGTCGCGGTAACCAAATAATTGGGACTTTTAACGTGTGACTGATTCCCCTGTAACAGCCTTTCTTATTGACTTAATCATGACGTGTGGAGCTTATGAGACCTAGACAAACTAGAAGGTTAATTGTCTACTGCTTTCGTCAAACAAAGTGGGTGCAGACTTGAAGGTCTTGCGCATCCAACTTGTCTGAATAATGAAGGGCTTCTACTCAGCTGCCGTATCAAGGAGGGGACAATGTGAACAACATGACAGTTGAAGGGCTGCCATAATTCAACTTTGCTTACCTGTATATATTTTTGGTCACTTTGTCCAATGTTTAAGAGTCATGTGTGCCCATTGCAACATGCATCTAGAAATGTACGCTGGTAAGAAATGGGCAGAGTGCAAATGTTTTCAACGTTTGTCTCTGTTCTTCTGTCTAATTCACAACTGTGCTATGCCATGGGACTATTTGGTCATGTGTCTAAAATGTGGATGAAGATGATATATCCAGGTATCCGAAAATAGAAAAAAGAAAATGAATGCGTTTTGCATTCATTTGAAACTTTTCCATCCAGATTCCATCTGGGCATACACTGCTCTCATATTTTTCTTGATGCTGATTGATAGCAGAATTGTACAGTAGAGTTTGTTCCGGTTTGCTTCGTGATCCCAAGATACAATCAGTTACCTTTATAGTGCCATGTATACACTATCTTCCTCCATGTGAGCAAAAGCAGCATCTGAAGTGAGAAAAGGAAGAAACAATGCGAGACTGAGCTCTTGATTTCCCATCGGTCCCACAAAGTCAATTTGACGAGTGAAACCTCTGATTGACGTGGTGAAATCGATTGTGGAATATAACTTTACTGATGGAGAGACCATACGCTTTAGCGTCCTCAATGTTCAGACCTCGTCTGAATGAACGAAGGTAGGATCATTACCCTTGGGTGTGGGTGTGAAACCGAGAAACAGGTTTCTCATTCCCTAATCTCTCCTGGTGTAAAATTTCGATGCCAATTACTGAAATCACTACGAGAAAAAAAAAAAAAAACTAGCTGCCGACTGAACGGGTGGCAGCATCGGATTCGTCCTCCAATCATGCTGACACATCCTGGTTTCACTACGTATAGTAGTAGTCACTAGTGAGTTCTAAGGCAAGGCAGCGTAGCGTGCTGGCCTGGTGGTCTGTTCCATCCAGCCCCAATCCCCTGATCCTTGCTATGACCATGACCAAGAACGCGTTCATTCATTTCCTACTATATTCGGTCGGTGACCGTCGTCAGGCACTACTACTGAAGAACAAGAGGCCACCACGAATCCATGACATTTACATGAGCACTAACGCCCTCCCGATCACACGCGTCCGGCGCGACTGGATGCATCGAGCCGACCGAGGCAAAAAGAGAGCCTTTTCGCGATGGCGAGCGCGCGAGCACTGCACATGTCATGACCTCGCCGGCTCGCCGGACGCAAGATCTCTCTCCTCTCCTCCGCGTCCGTATGGTCATGCATGTTGTTGGTTGGGACAACACAATCTTTGGTCCACCCCACCCCAACCATCATCATGTTGTGTGGGTGTGGCCATCTCATCCATCGCTTCCTTTGTGTGCATACAAGCTCAAGTTGAAAGCTTGTGCCACCTGGCCGGCCACACTCGTAATCCACCAGGGCCCTGACCTGATGATGCGTTCACATCGATCCCATGTCAAAAAGGCTAGCTCGTCAGACATCCAAACTGATTGAGGAATGATTTAATGATGAAGGGTTAGTGGATGACAGCGGGAGACAAAGCGTGACGATCGATCACCGTTTGCTCGGTTGAGCTTTTTTTTGCTTCTGATTTAGTCCAAGGAGGATTGGGCCTCGCAGTGACACCGAAACGCGGTGCACTGACGGCCGGCATACATGCATTCATTCAGATGCTTTGATTAGTTGTCTAAACAAGAGTGGCTAATCATGCATTCATTCATGCTGGTAGCTAGATAGAGTGATGGATAATTAATTAAAACATGATTAATTATTTTGACTGAACACATGATAGTTGTCTTCAGACAAGCATTTTTTTTTTTTTTTCTAATATTCAGTACGGAGCGTGGAGGTGGTAAATTCAGTGGACCGACCACTGTACGCCAATTTGACTTGCGAGTCAAAATTTTAGCGCGAATTTATCTTCGTTCATCTATCTGAACATAGTTAATAACGAGGGAAGGAAAATAAGCAGCCGCTCATTCGTTCGACCTGTTCTTGGAGTTGAATTCTTGACTGTACGTAACTGTCGGTTGGTGAATATATCCGTTAAAATCGATCGACGAGTCAAGTAAATAAAAAGAAACCAAGTGAAGGAAAGATGCATGCCTGACTGTAACTGTCTGGTAGGTGAAACAGCTAAATCCACGGTCAACTAAAACGAACAAACCGCACAAGCGCTTTCTAATCCATCTTTACCACTCAATTCTTACCGATCCCTGTACGTCACTCTTCCTTGCTGCCATTTCTTACTTACTAATCTATCTATCTATCTTTCCACTTCAACATCTCGAAGAACATTAGAACAAAGAGGTCGTACGTCCTTGCTGTGTGTGTGATGATGTCATGTACGTCACGGAAGATGCTTAAATAAATAAACATACTGACAAGAGAAGAGTGGAAATGTCAACCTCTTTTGTATAATATATATATATACACTACTTCCTCCGTCCCCACTTCGTTTGTCACCCCTGGATTCCGTGCCATCTTATTCGATCTTCGTCTTTATTCAAATTTTTGCAAGATATAATTTATTTTGTTACGACTTAATTTATCAACAAAAGATATATTGAATATTGATTAATTTATTTTATGATTTGCATAAATATTTTGAATAAGACGGATGGTCAAACATGAAGTTTAAAAAAGTCAAAAAACGACGAACTCCATAGGACGGAGGAGAGTACATGCATCCGTGGTGGTGGCCAGCGTTCAAACATTCCAGCGTGGCGGCGGTCGAGAAGCCAGAGCAGAGCCAGCCAGCCGTGCGCCATGCCCGCCGCCGCCCCAAGTCCACCAAGTCCGGCCAGCAGACAGCGGCTGCAAGGCTCCAAAATCCCTTGACTGTCCTACGCGCTACGCACATCACCTACATTTCATTGTAGTTTCGTATCGTATCATCATCATAGGCAGCATTTCAACACGGAAAGAAAAATCATGTACTGTACGCGGCATCATTTCTGAACTGAACAACTGATCCAACGTCTAGAGGATGGCTTAGCTGGGGATCGATGGTCGGTTGGACACTTCTGTAGGGGCTAAGTTAACCGCAGCCGTGTAAATAAAACACAATCAGACAAAGAAGACAAAGAACAGGGCCCGCCTCAGACAGAGCCGCCACGTGGCAGGTTCTACCAACGCTGCCGACGGCCGCCCGGGCCCGCCGCTCAGCTTCACGAACTCCGCCGTGACACGTACACGTATGGTATGTATGCACGGGGCCGGCCGGGTAGCGGACGAGAGAAGGCTCTCATGGATTCGACGTCACACGCACGCAAGCAGCTTCTCTCCTGCTCTGCCCCGGCTGGATCGATCCAGCTACCTAGCCTTATAAAGGCAGGTCGGTACTGCACCTCCAGCCTTAGTCGTCGTCGTCGTCGTCGTCTACACACACATCGCAGCTAGCTCTCGCCATTATCCGACAGGGAGCTGAGCTCGTGCCGCCACCGTACCATTACCCCGTCGTCGACCATCGTTACATATATATATCATGGGACGGCAGCCGTGCCGTGCGACAAGGTGGGGCTGAAGAAGGGCCCATGGACGGCGGAGGAGGACCAGAAGCTCGTCAGCTTCATCCTCGGCAACGGCCAGTGCTGCTGGCGCGCCGTGCCAAAAGCTCGCCGGTGCGTGCGTTCAACTGCAAATCGTCCCTGTCCCTGCAGTTAGACTGCCTGTTGCGTGCGTGGCGAATAATACTCCTACTGCCTGCAGGGCTGCTGCGGTGCGGGAAGAGCTGCCGGCTGCGGTGGACAAACTACCTGCGGCCGGACCTCAAGAGGGGCCTGCTCTCCGACGCCGAGGAGAAGCTCGTCATCGACCTCCATGCTCAGCTCGGCAACAGGTGTTTCCTTTTTCTCCTGTATAATATAAAAAAGCTAAAGATGAAAATAAACTCTTTTTCTTCCTGTAAATAAATAAATAATAAGAGAGCTAAAAAAACATGTTTGTTAGGTGGTCCAAGATTGCGTCGCAGTTGCCAGGACGAACGGACAACGAGATCAAGAACCATTGGAACACCCACATCAAGAAGAAGCTCAAGAGGATGGGGATCGACCCGCTCACACACAAGCCCCTCTGCCCGTCGTCCCCTGATCCGCAGCAGCAGCAGAGCCCACCACTGCTCACCGTCGCCACCGGTGGCTCGCCACCAGAAGCGCAGCCATCGCCATCGCCGTTGCGGAAGCCTCCAGAGGAGAAGACGGCCGCAGCACCGGTGAAGCCACCGCCGGCGACAGCTAGTAGCCAGCAAGAGCGACTCGCGGGCGACGACGAGCTGCTCCTCAGCAACTCTCCAGGCTTCTGCACCGACGAGGTACCCATGATGCACCCGGACGAGATCATGGTGCCACTGATGAGCGGCGACCAGCAGACGCCGCCAACATTGCCGACGGCGTTCGACACCGCCCGCCGCCGTTGCCGCCGTCTCGACGCCGACCACGGCGACGTCCTACTCTGCAGCCTCGGCGTCGTCGTCGTCCTGGAGCCGCGACGACGAGGAGCTGTTCCCGCTCATGAACATGGAGTTCCCGGTCCCGGAGAACATGTTCCAGATGGGACTGTTGGACAACATGGTCGCGTCGTGGGACGACTCCTTGGCGCCGCCGCCGGTGTACGAGGACTATGCGTACCAGCTGCAGCTGCAGAGGAGCGGCGGCGTCGCGTTGTTTGACCACGAGCCAGGGAACAAGATTGAGCTCTTCTCTAGCTATTAGTCACTTAACCCCTCTAATAAATGAGATTTGCAGCATGCACCTTCTCACTGCACTAAACTAGCAAATTAGACGACAGGACAGTTGTTCATCATTATCTTAACTGCAACGGCTTTCTGTTATATATTATCATTATGCTGTTCTCCCATCGGTGAGCGGTGCCTAGTGTGATTGTGTAGTACAAACGAAATCTAGTAGTAGTAATCAAGTAAGCTTCGTTTCAACATCCAAGAAACATGCTCGTGGCACAATACATGATTGGCGAGTAATAGCCATGTTCTACTTCTGTTAGCGAGGACAGAGCCTATTATGTAACACGAACCCTCCTAATGTGCCACATTCGTCGTACATCATTGCGACATTTACTATATCTCAGTCTTGAACACAAATCTGTTGTTGGCTTGGAGGTAATAAGAAAATTAAGAAGAGAGTCTGGTTATGCAAAAATTATAACTCGATCTTTTGTCACATATATAGGAGTCAAGAATGTGCATATCATTCAAGAGTAGGACGTCGCCGTGGTCGGCGTTGAGACGGCTGCGTTTATTTATTTTCTTTATTTCTCACTTAACATTAGATCTCCTATTTCGATCTAGAGTTTTAGTGCTCAATGAACACAAGTGTTTGTGACTAATATGTGTTTCGTACCGCGTATAATCGCACTGCGTTAGTCGCTTTGACGATGACGGGGTGGCATTGTTATCCTAGCCCGATGATGAGGTTGATTGACGACTGGGCTAAATGTAATATATCATGTCTATAAAAAATTGGTTTGTAATAAAGCTGACATTTCAAAGTGATATACATAATTACATTGACTTTATATGCGCGGTTGTTGGAGTTGTACTGGCTTTGAGAGCGGTGTTGCATGGACTTATGCTGAGTCATGGAAGTCATGGACTTGTGGTCATGCATATATGTTTTTTTTTTACGAAAACCACATATTATATATTAATGCAACATTCTTACAAGTAGACCCTTAACAAAGAAGCCAATTATATCAAGGTCCCTATAGGACTCCAGATCCACATTCGCCAGGGGAGCGCAAGTCGCCGGCGGACGGCTGTAGAGGCGTCACAGACGCATGGTGCAGTTGATACGGAAAGGGCCTCAACGAGCGTAGGCTTGAAATGGTTGAGGGCGGCGTCTGGAGTTGCATCGCCAGCGAACCGAAGATATTGTTGAAGAAGTCACCGTGCCCAAAGCCGATGGGTGGCTCACTGCCGAACCAATGACGAAGGAACTGAAGAGATCTTGATGCAGATTGATACTGCGCTGCTTGGTAGTAGGTGTAAGTTGAAATAAAAAGAAAAGGAGGATGGAGACGAGCCGTACGGATGAGAATGGCCATCAGTCCATGGGCCAGGAGTGAGGCACGCGTCGAATTGAGAGGGCCGGAGGGAGTAACGTTGAATGCATGTATCCCATGTATCATCTGTGGGCCCCACACTGTAGAATGTGGGACCCACCATGTGGCACCCATATTCAACAAAAATATCTCTATGACCTCCCGTAGGAACTGGATCTTGGCATGCCGGCAACGTCGGCAACCTTACGGTCAGTGCTCGCTCGCGAGAGGACTTAGGATTGGGCTACGCAGGTGCCGGGGCCTCCTTCGGCTGGGCGGCGGCGATGGCGCTGCAACAGCAACCGCCCGATTCTTCTTCTTGGCGGCACCGCGACCACGAGCAAGAACGAGGTATCCCACCCCAACGTGTGCTCGTGAGGACAGCCAAGCACGGCTGCATGAGGAGCTCCATGGACGACACCCCACACCACACACCCCACACTGCAAGCAGCGTCCCTCGCAGCTTGTCGGGGTCGTGCTCGTCCCGGGCGTCGGAGATGTTGGCAACCTGAACTGGGCATGGAGGCGACACTTCTTCATATCTAGTAGATATGGCCATGAAGGCCTTTATTGTGGTGGAGAATCTCACAAAAGAGGAAGGAGGAGAGGGGCAGGGGAAAAAGGAAGAAACGAGATCGGCCCTCCTGCCTCGTCACCGGCGAGCTCACCGGAGAAAGGCAGGGGACCGGCAGACAGCGGCGGCGGTGGGGATTGGTTGGGGAGCTAGAAGGGGAACAGAGGTAGGGAGAGAGGTACTATACGGAGCCTTACTACAGGGAGCATTGCAATGACCGCTCCTTCAAGAATCTAGCTAATCCTCTACTATGGTGAGTTGTTCACGTCAGTTGTTGCTTGAGGTGGAACGTGGTTTGTGATGGAATAAAATTAGCTCTAAGAGAAATCAACTTTTTGAGACTACACATTTAGGGTAGAATTATGGTCGTATTCGTAAGAGCAAGTATAATAATGGGCTATAAGCCGGCAAAATGCTGAGGTGGAAGAGAGAAGAGAAGCGGGCAAAAGAAACAATAAAATATGTGAGAGAGACAAGTGAGTCATAAGTTACCTGTGAAGAGCTAGCTATTATATGGGTGGGCTGAGAGAAGGCTATACAAGGATCCTTATAGCCGGTCTACTAGTTGTATCATTAGGCTTGTTCTAAGAGCAAGTATTATGGCAGATTGATATCTACGTGTGGAGAAACGAAGAGAGAGAACGGGACGGGTGTTTCGCCAAATGCCCGCTGAAGCCGGCAAAATACCTGCTACGGGCACTGCTGTTGGCTTACCTTTCTGTTGTGGATTAAAACCAGTGGGGCTCGTCACCACCCTGCAAGCGTTACAGTCGGCAACGAAACCATAGTACTTACCCTAAAAGATGTAAAATAGATGTTTGGGCTCGACTTCTGAGAATGGTAAATACAAGGACCTGCTATTGAGTGAGTTAATTTGTGACACGGTGTTGGCGTAGTAGTCACTTAAGCCCTCTAATAAAAATGCATGACCAGGAGCCAGGGAACAAGATTGAGCTCTACTCTAGCTATTAGTCACTTAACCTCTCTAATAATGAGATTTCCATGCACCTTCTCACCACTACTACACACGCCCTTCTGTAGGGACGGCTTGTAAGGCATTGTAGGAGCAGTTTTCGTAACCACCCCTAACTCTCCGTCCCTACAGTAGTTTCATAGTAGGGGCGGTTGGTGATGCAATCCGCCGCCACCGCCGGACGCGCGAACTGTGACCGTCGGACACTCACCCTGGCGTCCGATGCGTTCAACCAACGCTCGGTCCAACCAACACTCGAACACGCACCAGACTTATATATAGATAGCTTAGACATAGGTGGTTCCTTTTAGAACTTAACATATCATGTTTCTAAATAGAAAAATATAACATTCCAAACTGGACTTATATATAGGTAGCTTATATAGAGATTTTCAAAGGTGGCACTCATTATGCCGATGAATTACGTCAATTCTTTGCTTCAGTGACAGAGCCAACGGCTGTGCAAGTCGAGCTCTAGCCCCCCTACCCCTGTTATGTTAGAATTTATATATGAATAAGTTCCCCTAAAATTCATATGAAGAAATTCTGATAAATCTCAAAGGCCCAATATTTATGTTCCCTAATGGGCTTTATTATTTCAGCCCATGAGTAAAGGTGGGAGGTGCAATATCAATTAGTACCATATTGCTAGTTGATGTGGAGGTAGGGAGTTTTCCTCCCTATATATTTGTACCAAACCTCCTGGGAATAGACTCAATATAAACAACTACAATTGGGAGTTTCAATTAGAAAATCCTAAAGTAGTAAAATAGTATTTTCCTCTTCTCACTGCTGCGCCGCCGTCGCCAATCTCCAGCCCGATCGTTCGCGTGCACCAGCGACCGGGTGAGCAGGTCTCCGGAACCGTCGTCTTTGCGATCCTGCATCGGGAGAAGGCGAATAAGGTTTTTGGGAAGCGCTCTTCGCGCGACTGCTCCCAAATCTTTCACGGGATCGTCAGCAAGGACCGCTCATCGACTAAGCTCGTGCGATCGTCGTCTGCTTCTTCACCACCAAGTACTTCTACATCGGCAGGTATTACATCCGTGATCTAATCCTATTGTTTTAATCATGTTCAATTTGTTCAATCTATCTGGTGTATGGGCTGTGCTAGTTGTACTTACACCTGTTGCTATGATCATGCTATGTTATCTATCCAATCTATCTGGTGTGCTAGTTGTGCTTACACCTGTTGCTATGATCATGCTATGCTATTTGTTGTTGAATCATGTTATGATCTATGATATGCGTTTATGCTATGCTATGATCAGTGTTATGCGTTTATGCTATGCTAGTATGCTTGACATGCTTTATCTAGTACATCTACTCCCTCCGTTTCAAATTATAGTTCACTTTGGCTTTTCTAGATTCATTTCTTCTACTATATATCTAGACACAGTGTATGACTAAATGCATAGCAAAATCAATGTATCTAGAAAAGCCAAAGTGAACTACAATTTGGAACGGAGGGAGTATTTATTATGATTTATTTTATGGAATTAATCTGGAAATTGCCTAATATTTCAACATGTTACATAGAGCCCCACCTAAGGCTCACCTTAAATTTTTATTTATAATTATATAGATTTGGATGGCTAAAATGTATTAGAGATTGGTTAGCCTGCTCTAAATTTTTTTCTGGCTTCGTCACAGATTTGCTTTGCTTAGAGTATGTATAGATGAATTCATCCTTGGTTGGGAAAAATACTCTGGTGGTTACATATGAAATCTTGGAATATAGACATTACACAGTTTTCGTGCCATGTGTGTTTTTGGTTTGTTATCACTATCCTTGACTTTCGTGCAAACAACGAAGTATTGCCACGCAATCACTCTCCTGCAAGCTGGAAAGCCGCTTTCGAGAGACGCGGTTTTTTTGGGTGGATCTGCATCAATGTAAACGTCAGTGCAGCTGCTTTACATGCGTGCACTTCGGCGCATACACTCGGCCTTCAGTCATATACTCTACTATTTAATATCAGCCACATGCATACGCGGCCATGCATGCTTATATATATGCAAATACTTAAACGGATAGCGCCAGAACTATACACAGCGCGAAAGCGCGACGTAAAAACTCTTTTCTTAAATACGCAAGTTTTTTTTTACATATTCGAGAAAAAAACCAAAAGTATATACGGTGGTTATCCTTAAGACTCCAGCAACCAATAGATATCACACGGTGGTTCTCTCACTTCTTACCATAATTTTTAAGTGTCCTGCCTCAACCTCCTCTCTATAGGGTGGATATGCCGGCAATGTTGGAAGGACTGCGTATTTATACTGATGCCTCTCTATTACTGGATCAAAATTCTATTTTTAATAGGAATGCAGATCTCGGAGTCTTCCTTATCAGAACAGGATCCCAACAAAATTTCAATGTTTATATTAAAGCTTCCCTCCTCACCGCTTCCTCAGTTTTCGCTGCAGAGGCGGTTGCCCTTGCCTTCGCAGGGGCTATCATTGACAGGTTGAACATAATACAAGCAAGTTTCCTCTCAGACAACCAACAGCTGGTCACCTACATGTAGCACAACGCCTATTCCTAGGTGGGATGCCAAATTCTACACTCAAACCTTCCTCAATGCAGGGCAAGGCAAAAGCTTCAAGGTCTACAAGATCCCTAGGATTCTTAACAGGACGGCCCATCTCTTAGCAACACAGGCTCGCAATCATCAAAACTTTGTACCTAATGTAGGCATAAATTGTCGTAACTCTTCTCATATCTCGAGCTGCCCTATCTGGAATGCTCGTGATCGTGTACTTTGGGATAACTTATCCCACATAGCAGTTTCATACTGCTAGTTTTATGAAGCAAGTTTGTTATAAAAAAAAAAAGAGAAAAAGAAGAAAAACACAATCATTTGAGAGTACCACAATAAATCCTTATAAAGTTACAAGAGTTAGAAAAACACCATTTTCACTACATGGTTTTCATCGCTGGTTTAGCCAACAAAACTGATAGTGATCGATAATGCTTTGCCGCTGGTTCAAAAGTTGATGGATGGGGTGTAACGGGACACAAAACAGATGGTGAAAATTGTTTTTATAGCTGGCTCGCCAATTGATCCGGTAGTGATAACTAGTCACCTAGCATCATTAAAGTGCATCTAGGACCGTGTGGGTTTTTTTTTTTTTTTTTGGTGAGTTATGAGCCAAGAAAACCGAAGGCCTAAATGGTTCAAGTTGAGATAAGTGGATGTCGAAAAAGATTGATGACCCTCCAAAGTCCAAATTACTTATTCGATTACTCGAACGAGTGCATCTGATCTTCATACTATCACAACCTTTTTTTTCCTATATATCCAGCGTATGTTCATTTCTCCAGCATTGGACTATATGAAATGTGCGTTGTTTGCAAACTTACCTCGATCTGCCACCGCACGTACTGTTTGATATCCTCGGAGGATTATCTGGGGTAGTCACAATTCTCTTGTAATGGTATTGTAGAAGATATAGCATAGTTCTATGGTACACGCGTACATTCTTAAAAAGTTTTTTTATAGAAAATAACAAAAAAAAAAAAAAAAAGAAGTTTTTCTAAACTGATGATCTCATGATGAAATCAGGCTCATGCAATTTTTTTTCTTTGCAACGAAGGATCTTGCATGCAAACACGATCATGTGTCCATATCAATCAATGTATATCTCTAATTGTGATGCATTGACTACGGACTAGCTAGTCACTGGCTACTCTCTCTCTCTCTCTCTCTCTCTCTACAGAAGGTACCCGTCAGGTAGCCTTCGCATATAGCAACTTCTGGATGAAGTTTAAACACTAGGCCAAATCCTAAATTTTCACACAATTTTGTCCACAAAAAACTTGATTTTCTCAAAGCAAATCAACAGATACTTTTTAATTGTCAATTTCTACCTACTTGGCTTGTTTTTCATGAGTTGGTGTGATATTGATGGACACTGAAGTGTTTGTGGATATATATATTATGTAGGAAACACCCAATGGATTGATGTGCATGTGGAACGCGCGAGTGACATTATTGGAGATGGATACAAGAAAAATTAGACAAGCTTACAAGGTCATGGACGGGCGGCTTAAATTAGTCAAAGCTGTCGTTATAGTTTGATACAGAGCCGATGCTCAGCTGCCCTGTATTTGTTTGCTTTTCCTTCATGACATAAATGAACTCGTTCACACACTCTAGCTATATAACTATATACTCCCCATCTCAAATTATAAGTCACTACAAGAATTTGGAGAGTCAATGTATCTCAAGTTTGACCAAAATTATAGAGAGAAGTACAAATATTCACAGTGTCGAATCTAGGACCCAACAATTTGAGACTATTACTCTATTTTTGTATGTGCCGCGTGAGACAAATTATAGTGAATTAGGTATGCAAAACACTCGAATTTTGCACCCACCTACACAAAACTGTCTCCTAGAGCACAAGAGACCTTATGACAAGTTTGGCACCATTGCAGATCTTTTTGGGGTGGACTCAGCTCAAAGTATAATTACGGGGCGAAGTCACATGAAAATTCAATTAAACTATAAAAAGTTCCAAACCATTTTAGAAAAATCTCAAACTTGGTGGTTCCTTCACACAGGGCATCCCCAGGCCTAAGAAAAAGTTTGAGACCAATGCAACACTGAAATGCACATGTACCACAAAAATAAAATTTAATTAAATCTAACCATGAATTTTAATTATTACAAAAAGTGATAACAGTAGCATGAGCATGTAGGAAACTTAAATATGAATCTAACGCAATCGGACGGATCGCATGCGATTTAAAACACAAAAGATATAAGCATTTGAATTTGGATTGAAAATGTGTAAATAAGTGAAAACCAATTTTGAATATGATAAAACCAAGAGTCATGCCATTTGGATTTAAAACGCAAAAGATATCTAAGCATTTAAATCTAACCATGATTTTAGAAAAATTAAGAAAAAGAAATCATCTAATTTGGAGTTAGCATGAGGGAGAAAAACTTGTTACAAATATTGACTGCAGATTAAAAGAAAAAAAGCTTGTGTTCATGTTCAAGGTTTGTAGGGCCCATTTATTTTTTTTGCGTCGATAGTGTGACGTTGTACAAAGTTTTAGCGTCGGACAATGATCAATGCTAAATCTAGATACATATAGCGTCGGACAACACATCACTAAATAAGGATTTAGCGTCGGATCGTCTCTAAGTAAACTTTAGCGTCGGATCCTCCAACCATAAAAAAAAAATTTAGCGTCGGATGGTCGGATGGTGATTTGGTGTTGTGGTGTAGTGGTCGGCCGGGGAAGATCCCTCCCTTGAACCAGAAACCTCGCATATCCAACCATGGACAGAAGAAATATGAAGTCCCTTCCACTTACAACCACAAACCTTGTACCGAAGCAGGAGGTCCTCCCATCTGTCGTCAATGCCCGGATAACCGGGACGAAGTCACGGCGACAACAGCCTCTGTACAAACCCCGAAAGCAGGAGAAAAGAGACCAACGACAACACCACCCGATGAAGACGATGAAGCACCAGCCCACGCCTCCTGTGCAGGGCTCACCGATCTCGCCGTAGGCGCCGGAGAACAACACCGTCAGGGCAAAGGGGAGGTTGTGAAGCATTATTCCACAGCGCCGCCAACACCTCCGCCTCGCCGACGCCGCCCGGACAGACCCTAGCTTCGCCGTCAAAAGACGGCGAGCAACTGGAGCTCACGACATCGGCGTCCACACGGGAAGGGATGGACGGCGTCTTATGTGTGTATTGTTGAAGATGGCATGCTTACCGTGCGTGTGGTGAAGGCCAATAATGCAACTCCTAAGATAGAGACACAAGATGTATAATAGCGGTAACGTCTTTGTACACATTTTTTAGATAATGGATAATATTTTATACCCGGCTTTATCTACTAAAAAGTTGAATCAGGCCAATTATATATGCGCGATAAGAAAATCTTTGTACACATGCATGCATGGCCCCCTATAGCACCACCGACCGCAATATGTTTACTGACATGCTCCCATGGATGCCGCTGGACATCATGCACCTAAAAACCAGGCCACGAAAAAAAAAGTGCATACTTTTGGTTGAGGGAAAAAACAAATACGTGACAGTCACGGTACACTAATTTTATATCATAATAAAACAATATCAAGACTTATCAATAGTAAAAACCATCATCCAAACGGCCTCTCACTAGTGACATGTCTAGCTGGACCGGAAAAGCCGTGAGCCATTGACACGTATAGGCAGGGAAAGGCACCAAGCAAGCCACAGCCGCCGAAACGTACGAAGCCGGCTCCTTCAGGGTTTTTGCTCTGCATGTCCCCACCTTATCCCGGCCAGGTGCACCTGCATGCATGTGTTTGCATGCACGGCAAATAAAGCAACCGGATGAGGAGGATGAGAGAGGCATGTCAACCCTACCAAACCACTCGCTGTCTGCAGCAAAAAATGTGCTAAGTTGGTGGAGTGGCGTTGTGGCACAATCTAGTAGAGATTACGGAAGCTAGGTTGCATTGGCTCATCGATTTGACCGCCCACCCAATAACTGTACGTGCTTCTTGGTTTATTTATATTAATTTTAAAATGGTGACGCTAGCTCTCAAGTGGTACCTTTCTCCATTCATCAGCGTGGAGGGCTGGAAAGCAGCTCATCGATGAAGAGTGTCGGTCGCGGAGAAAATGCTGGTAACCTTTTTGGACGTGCAGCGCCGGCCATGCGCGTTGCATTGCCGCAACCTCAATTGGTGCTTCGTGTTCGCGGCGATGCGTTCCGCCGGCCGGCCATGCATGCACGATCGTGCACACGATCGAGGTGCATCGGCAGCGGCCGGCGGAGGCCATGGGTCGTGCGCTACGTGGCCTGGCTTTGGCTGGCCGGTGTGTGGGCATATCCGTAGTGCACGCCCGCGGAAGCCACAACCTGGACGACGACGAGAGAAACGGAAGGTGATGCCCTCAAAAATGGGTCCTTGCGACGACATGGTCCCACACACGCACACATTCTTGTTTGTTGTATGGTTCCACTACGACTTCCTCTTTTGGGATAGACAGATCGGCGCGAGCTCGAGATTTCTCTTCTCGACCAACCTTCCCAGCCTTGATCAGGTGTGTGTCTAGAGCTTAAGACCCATATTTGAAAACAAAATTTCACATAAAACCTAACAAAACGTTTTTACAAACCAACTATAAAAATCAGCTTGTTTTCAAGTAACTAGACAATATTTCAAACTGCTCTCAAAAAGCTTTTTTTTTTATATTTTATTTTCTCTAATTTTTATTTATTTTGCATTGGGATAGGTCAACACAAGCTTGAAATTTCTCTCCTTGACTAACTAATTGATAAAGTGCTTTGGAAACACTACTACATAGGATTTTTGGAGGCGGTCAAAATCTATTTTCAAAGACGAGCAGCGCGGCCGTATGTGTCCCCAAATGGTTAATATGAATATATAATTTCAAGAGGAACACAAAAATAGGTGTTTCGTAAGACAAACCCACGACATACTCAATAACACATCCCTACTACTACAACAAACATCATTTGTAAGTATAATAGGAGGCTATATATGTTTATTATCAGCATTTAGTAAACTTGTATTGGAACTCGGCTACTAAATGAACTTATATGAAAAACAAATCTTATCAAGCACAATAACTTTGGTATAGGACATGTCTCCATCTGAGATTGTAGATCGACGACACACAATTATCTACTATTCTCATATATTGGGTCAAACTCGACGTTATACCATCCCATATGATCCTGAGTCTATCTCACCTTAGGCCTTAGGATACTCCAGAGACATTCACGGGTCTTTATCACCATACGAGACATAGGATCTAATATTGTATATTCCCTCTGTCCCCAAATTAGGAGACATTTTGTGTCATGTGCCGAATGGGCCAGCCTTGGGTGGGCTAGGAGGGCCCGAACCGGTCGCGGCCGGCCCACGAAGGGGCGGGGCGCGCCTGCGGGGGTCGGCGCCCCTGCGCCGCCGCCGCCTCCACCTTCCCCCGTCTCCGTCTCTACTTCGTCATCAAGTTAGGATTATCTTAGGACTTTCGGTGTGTAAAAGGGGATATTCAAATCATATAAGGAAGACCCTTATTAGGAAATAAATAAATATTGTTTGTAAAAGGTATTCCGATCGTATAAGGAAACCTTATAGAGATTGCTTAGATTATAAGTCCCACTAGCCGGGCTATATAAACAAGGGTATGTAATCTCTTTGGGAGACAAGCAATAAAAAAATAGTTCGTGCCTCTCTCTCTCTCCAGCCCAACCGCCGCCGCCGCCCCCCCTCCCCAGCGCGCCGCTTGCCAGCGCCACGCCGCCGTTCACCGCCGCCGCCACACGCCGCCCGCCAGGTCGCCTCCCCCTACCACGCCGGTCGCCTCCCCCTTCCACCGTCCCCCCCGCCGCCATCACCACCGCCGTCATCGCCCGAGAGTTCACGGTGGCGTGTCACAAACGGCCCAATCTAACCGGTTTGTGACATTTTGTTTCTTCTACATATATAGCTTCTCACAATTTTTTACTATGGTTGGAGAAGCGTTAGATGTGTGTCTATGATATGTGGGCGCATATGTCTAGATGCATAGTATAAACAATGTATCTAGAAAAATCAAACATCTTGTTTTCAGTTTTTATCTAACTAGCCAGTTTTTCAAACTTGCTCTCAAAAATCCTTTTTTTTTATTTTCACTTTTTTTTGGATAGATCAACACGAGCTTGAATTTTTTCCTTAACTATAATTGGAAAAGTACCTAGAAGACACTACGTAAGAAAAGATTTCAAACACCATCAATTTTGGATTAAGACTAAACCCAACAACAAAAATGTTTGTCGACATTTTTGACGTAGACAACGACAACCACGTCATAGAAGTGGTTATTATCAATCAATTATTAGTAGAGAGTTTCAGCACAACATTTTTCGTTGGTGATTTGGGCCTACCGAAAGAAGGAGGAACTGATTTGGGCCATTTTGGCCCGGCCCTTTCAGGGTGTAAGGTCCATTTCTGTTCTGAAAATATTGACAGGAGATTTAGTTCCGTGCGGTCTGCGATTTTTAGAATCTATATAGTCTCTTGAAAGTAGATTTTAGAACCTGGTTTGTAGATGTAAAGCTACTTGTTATGATTTCAATTTACATTAATTTTTGTTTTTTGTCTTGCCAAAAATCACGATTCAGAATGGTTTTACTTTTACCAGAACTGTTGGTTCTTGAATCTTTGAACAAACGGATGCAATATCCAAGCTATCATAACTGCTGAAAAGATTTTGGTTTTTACCCACGTGTTGGCCAAAGTTTGGCACATAATTCTAGCCAAATCAGGTTATTGCTACATTGCAAGCCATATTGCCTTGGGCAGCAACAGCGTTATCGATCATCTCTCTTCCAACTTGTTGATTACTCTGTACAAAACCTGGCCTCCCAGCTCGATCTATCTACCACTTCTGAATCAGTAGCGATTGTAGTGACCTAGTATAACTGAGGGCCTTGTTTGGAATGCAGAAAATTTCCTCATTTTCATATGAATTGGATCCGATTGCAGAATTGCTGCAGTTATGCTATGAAATCCCTGTGCGGTTACAAGGCGGCCCTCACTTAAATCCCATGCAACAAAGCTACACAGCTCAGTATATTTACAGAAGCAAAGCATCATCGGCATAACCATAAAGAAACACAATCTTTAACTACTGGTTCATAAAGATACACAAAATTTTTACTACAACTGCAGTATTGAGCATGTAAAAGACTATGCCATAACACCTACATAACAACGCCCTTCAATTCTGAAGCCTGTAATCCTATTGACATTCAGAGACAAAGCAGCACGTTTGTTTCTAAAGTTGAATAATACAATGGGGCACGGCAAAACCATTCAAGAAGAGACTGAACCCAGTGTGTCACAGCCCTCTTGTTAGCAGCGCGCTGCAAATGCTATAGTATAGCGGCTAGGCTAGCACTATATATATGGGTACAGCGCTAGCCAAACAAAATTATACTCTAAGCTTACGAACATCTTATGGTCTCATCTCATTGTATCTTCCTATCCTCCTGCCTCACCCAGATGCAAAACAAGATATTGTCCAGCTTTCGTGTTGGTGGGTAGGTGCTCACGCTGTAGTAGTTTATGGACACCAACCAGAGTTAGATCAGCAATTTTGTGCTGGGACACACTTCGCTGCTGAAGCTGATGTTTCTGGGCTGGCCAAGGCGCACAGGTTCTGTGCCGTTGTTTCGTGCTTGGGCGATGTCTGTGGACGAATAGGACGAATATTTGGTTGGAGCATTAGCACTGCCTACGGTGTCACTGCTCTCCAGCGGACTCTTTGATGTCGGGTATGGCTCAACACTAGTCACTCTGCAGAGAGAACAAGGGTGCGAGGAATGAAGATTAGTCCTGACACAGGGATCGATTGGATGCTCATAACAACAAGTTTGAGGAAAGCATAGGAAGTATAACAAGACACAATCGTTACCTCTCCTTTCGCTTCTCCAAGAATCGGGCAAGAGATGCTTTCCGAGCTTGAGGGACAGCTAGAACGAACAAAAACATGGATAAATCAAATGTGTTGTACGAATGATTACAGCAGTTGCTAGATATTAGTTACTCCTGTATCTTAATATACACAAAGTGGAGACTGCAAGCAAGTGATGACCATACCTCTTGGCGTAACAACTGGAGCACTTGTAGTTGCCAATGGCTGAGATGAGGTTGCCTGGCTGATAGGAGCAGCGGCTGGCGGTTGAGCAGCAGGTTTTGAACCGCAGGGCTCCGCAGTACAGTTAGATGCGCTCCTGGACAGAGTCACAACTTGTGGCACGATGGGGATCGGACTTGAAGTGCTTGGTAAATGAGGCACACAAGACTCTGGTTTCTGAGTTACAATCTGTCTAGCAGGGAAAACCTCAGGCACGTTGACCTTTGCAGGGGCAGAAACAGGCGAATCCGGCTTGCGGGTCGCACTTGGCGGGCTAGGAATAGATGCCTTGCTGGCTAACATCATGATCTCTTTAGCCTGTCATGTTTTAACACAACAATGAGCAAATGTACATCCAATCCAAGTGTTCCATTCATCGCAAAGGTAACATACCTTCTCTACTGGGACATTATCAAACACATTCACGGAACCGTTGTAGAATATCGTCAGCTGCGTCGAGGTCTGATTCCGCGGGTTCCTAAGGAAGTCGACCAACCATCAATTTGTAAGGCTCAAAATTCATATGACATCTCAATAATAATAATTAATGATTGCAGAAACCACGTCCAGAGAAACTTATCAATACCTTGCACCATACACACCAACTGTCGAGCCACCAAACCCGTTGCTCATGGTGAAATTCTGCTGATTCCTAGAGGGGACACCAGTGCCACTGTGGAAGCTCTGCGACCTGACCATGAGGTTGGCCGGAGTGAACGGCGCGGGGTGGCGCACCGACAGCGGCTGCACTAGCCTGGATCCACCAGGGAGATGATGGAGCGCCGCCGCGCCGTAATCCATCCCCTGCAAGCGCTGGCCGTGAGCCGGGGCAGGAGCAGGAGGATACTGCTGTGCCGTGACCTGGCTGCTGCTGAGCCCGAACTGCCTCTGCAGAAGAAACCAAGTGAACAGTTGAGACAACCGAGCGTTGAGCTCCTGTCCAGCCCCTCAGTCGCAGAAGCAGGACCGACGGTGACCACCAGCGAGCGAGTGCGGGGAGAGTGGCGTGCGTACCTGCTGCTGCTGCTGCTGATGCTGGTGCTGGGAGATCACAGGCACGGAGGTCTGCTGCTTCTGCTGCTGGTGCTGGGAGATCACAGGCACGGCCGTCGGCTGCTGCTTCTTGACGCCGTCGAAGGCGTCGGCTGGCCGGAACCCGGAGATGGAGAACTCCTCAGAACCCTCCTCCCTCGCCGCCGCCGTCCTGAACGACATGAACGCCGGTGCGGCGCTGCCAGACTTCGCCGGGAACTGCCACTGCGCCGCCGCCGCCGGCGTTGGGTTATCTGTAGCACCGAAATGAAATCTCTCAGAAATTTGCACAACAGAGCAGCTCAAATCTGACGTGCGAACGCACCAACGGCGCCACGCTCAAATGCCGCAGTGGGCCAAACAATACGAAATTAATTAATTCTTGTAAAAAAGAAAAATACAAAATTAATTTACCACACTACTCCCCTCCATCCCAAAATAATTATCGTTTTCGTTTTCCGAAAACATCTCGCGCAATTATATATTAAAATAAGATTAATATTTATATTACATAATTAGTATCATTGGAAAGATCTTTTGATCTAGTTTTTTAACAAATTTATTTAGAGATTTAAATCTCGTACGTATTTTCTACAAATCGAGTCAAAGTTGTGGCGCGCACACCCAAAACGACAACTATTTTGGGATGGAGGGAGTACACAAGAGCCAGTATTAAAGCGGAAATAAATAAATTCTCTCTGACTCGTCGAATTCAAGAACAAATAATCCTGCTCTGCTCACCCATGCTGGCGGCAAGGCAACTAACGGTGGATCAGATCAGACGGCCCACACGCCGAATCGCTGCTACTAGTACAAGGAGCGCACGCACGCATGCATCGCCTTGGCTTGCTCGATGCGAGCGAGATGACACACTACGGCTATGTTAGGTTAGGTTAATCACGCTTTGAGAGGGCATCGAGAGAGGGGCGAAGACTGACCTGGCTCCTCCTCTATCACCACCACCTCGACGCCGCCGCCAACGCCGTTCCCGGCCCTGCCAACCACGCCCAGGAAATCCCTCTCCATGGAAGCAAAGCAATCCCTTCCGCGTGGCCTCGTCCCAAGAATCTTCTCTCCCTCCGTCCACTCCAGTGGCGGTGCCCAAAAAGAAACAAGAAGAAGAAGAAGCGGCACCGCAGCTCGCTTGGATTCCTTGACCTTTCTCTCTCCCCTCAGCTCAGCTCGCCGCTGTCCCTTTCTCCTCCTCCTCCTCTCTCTCACTCTAAACCACTTTCTCCCGCTCGCCGCCCCCTTATTTATCCGCGAGATTTAGGAAGGCGGAGGAGGAAGAAGAAATCCGCGCGCGATGATGATTAGCTGCTTAATTAACCCGCTGCTCAGCTCGCTTCACATTAATTAACGAGATGGGCAGGCAGGGGTGCGTCGGGTGGGGCGGTGGGACCCGCCACGGTGACCGGCTACCGGCTAGGGACAAGGAGGGGCCCACGTCGTACGTAGTACGACGCCACCGTGCACCTCCGCCGACGTCTCACGCGTCCGATGACACGCGGGCCCTGACTCGAGTGGGGCCGACGCGTCAGTGGGGAGTCACCAGAGCGCGTGGGTGGTCGTGCGGTGTCTGGCTGTCTCTTTCCGCCGCCCTGACGTGGGGACCCCGCCCACGTGCGGAGGGATCCGGCACGTGCCCCCAGCGAGCCACACGAGCCGAATTGCCTGCCTGCGCCCGCGTCGCGCGCGCGGTCATCAGTTCACCAAGGACGAGGCGTGGGACCCACGAGGGAGGGATTCCCTGCGCGGCTCTCGGTGGTGGGGCGGTGGAGCCCACGTGGCGTGTGCGCCAATCGAGGGCATTGTTGTAATATAATAATAAAAAGTTTGAATTCGAATTTTAAAATTCTGTCACGGGGCGGCTAATGTTTTAATTAGTGGCGCGTGTGTGGTGCGTAAGTAAGGTCGCGTTGCGTTGTTTGCGCTGGGTTCACTGGAACACGACTACTATAAGCTTTGGCGAGCACCTTGTTTTGTATTGTTTGACCCACCACCATGTGCGCCTACTACTTGTTTATTTGTTGGCAATTGTGTGCTTCTTAGATTTCCTCAGCTTTTCCTTTTCTTTTCTCCAACGAGATCGATGTGACCGACTTGTTTAATTTCAGTGCCAGAGTGTGGAGGTAGCTAGGCGGAAGACCTTGACCAACGCTTGTCATGCTAAAGGTTGCTTACTCCTACTATATCATAGTTTTTTTATTGTCATTTGTTTGGTTCACTGCTATAATTATGGTACACGACACTTTCTTAGCACCTTATTATATATATAAGCGTCAGTGATTGATGCCCTCTCGTCAGTGATGTGTTTGTGATAACTTTGTGCATCTCGTCTGCATGTGATGTGTTTGTAACTTTGTAAATTTCGTGATCTAGCGACTTCGTTCTCTGAAGATGTTCATAGGGTATGGTTTGGTCGTCGGAAGGTTCTTGTTTTGCGGTCCAAAAACAAATTCTAATAGCGATAATTGGATGGTCAAAAGTTGACATCCTTCTAATTCAAACAACCAAGGAGCAGTAATGTATTCTTCATGCAAGATCCAGAATTTGCATTATTTGGGGCATGTGGTGTGCCACCCACGTTAGTTTCAATGTATATTAAGCTAGCTGTATCGTATGTTCAAAAGGAAAAAATTAGTTGTAGTATCATGTTCATAAGGGCGGGCATCTCGATACAAATAGGATAAAAAAAAACTTATGAGTGAGGATCGGAGCATCAGCTCACATGCGAACAAATACGGTAAGTTGATTTATATCTCGTTTTTCATCGTTTAGCCTGCCTCCTGCTGGTTGGTCGCCACGATCACTATGGGCTTCTTTGTTTGTTTTCTGTGGACGCTTTTTTTTTTTATCAGTGTGGCAAGCAAGAGGTGTGTTAGATGTCGTGACGGTGTTAAACTTAAAAAGAACTGACAAATAGTTGCATCTGAGAGCTCGCAGTAGCTGACCAGATCCATGGCACACAACAGCACTCTTCAATGAACAAATTGGAAGCTTGGGGACCTAGATTACACTTTCGGCCAACTTTAGGGACCGGAGTCTGGAGGTGCATTTTGCTCTATGTTATATATAACTGATTATAACACCCGTGATCTATCAGCTATAGCGGTCGTTTTATTTACAGACACAACGAAAAAATGGTTGGTCTTTTAAAATCACATTTATGGGGTGTAAGAAAAATGGATCTCGGCCCATTTTAGTTAGGATTTTGGTGTTTGATGAACAATATAACCAAATGAGACTAATAAGTTTACAAGTGTCTATTTTGTAGTCTCAAATTTAAGATGCCCAAGAAATTACTAAAAGAGCAAGCATGAAGATTAGGACCGAGCCCGAAGCAAAGATCGCGAAGAAACAAAGTTTCAAGCGTCGGACGCTGAGATTTGGAGCGTCGGACGCCGACTAGGCGCGCCCGATGAGTGCTGAAGTTGGAAAATCAGCAAAGTGTGAAGAATGTACGCGCGGACGCTGGAGGTTATTTGAAGCGCGTGTGTGACGCAAGAACGCCCGCCAGACCGTCCGACGGTGTGCTTGAAGATTGGCTGAAATCGGGTATGCGCGGGACGGGCTTATGCGCGTCGGGCGCTTGGGTTATGCGCATCTGGCGCCACTATTGGCGTCCGACGCATGGCGACTAAGCGGCGTCCGGCGTGTCTTGGGAGTGCGCGACAGCGGTCAAATTTAAACGACTAGTGACATTGTAACACCCTGAAATTTGGATGGTTTTAAAATAGGCAAATTGATTTATTTAAGCTTTTATGTGATGCATTGAATTTAGCAAATAAATAAACTTTATAAAATTAAAAGCAACTATAAGGCTAGACACATGTATGTGCATTCATGCTGGAGCATTGTTATTTCCATTATGGCTGGTTTTTGCTGAAACTGAAAATGTGTTCAAATTCTTTTTGCAAAAGCTTTTCTCAAATCTGTTTATATAATGTACAAATTGTATTTGTCCATCGTTCCTTCTGTTGCTGATATTTTGGTCGATGGCCTGTTTGCTTTCTTTCTGGAAGCTGTACGCCGGCCTGCACCTTGTTTTTCCAGCCCGAGGGGCAAATTTTCATTTGGCTAATTATTTGATCAAGCCTGAGTGGTGGTAACCTTGACCCTCTTGCTATTCTTGCTATTGGGCTGTCAGCAACGCCAGCCCAGCTCTGAAGCAAAGCACAGCCACGCTGCCTTTTTCTTCTCTGGCCGGCACCGCTGGACCAAGTCAGCATCGTCCTCGTCGGACTCGAACTCGAGCAGGAGCCGACCTCGTCCGTGCGATCGGTGCCGCACAGATATCCCGCGAATCCGGTCCTTGCTCTGGAAATCGCACGCATCTAGCCCTATAAAAACCAAGCCGCCGCCTTCCTGCGTTCTTTTCGCCAGACACGCACCAACCAGAGTCCAACAACCGACGAGAAGACCTAGCTCCGCCGCCAGGTGCAGTTCGTCGCACTCGTCGTCTCGTCATCTCATCCTTGCTGTAGGTTGGTGCCGGAACCTCGCGTTGATCTCGTGCACTTGCTGGTGCCATTTAATTCGATCAACTCCACTCATCTTGTCACGCCAACGTGTGCAATGCATCGACGCCCGCTATCTCGAGCCGTGCGTTTTTCCTCGGGTCGTTTCTGCTCGCGAAGTTCATCTTGGTGAGTTGACCTTGATCTAATCTTTCGAAAGTCACAAGTTCCGTGGATTTCCATGGCCACTAGGGCCGGTTTCTAGTCTGGCCGGCGAGTTTGCCATTGCCGGCAATGGACGTCGTCGTCCGTCGTTCTTCTCTGGACGGCAACACCACTTGAATCAATGGTCCATCCAAATCTTCCTTTCAGCTGTTATTCTGCTATGAAGAGCTCTCGTAATCATGCTCGAGGTCCTGGTTCAGTTTAAAATCAGAATTTATATTTATTTTATTCTGAAAACCCGGTTCCTGTTATTTACAGAATTGCCACTGTTTCCAAATGCTTATAACTTGCTCATTTTAAATCCGAATTAGTCCGTTCAACTTTCGTTGGATTCGTAATTCCGTAATCTAGATGATCATGGCACTGTTCAAAAGGTTTTTCAACTTTTAATTTTCGTAGTCATTATTAATGTATTATTTTATTCATGCAAACTTGTAAAATGCATAACCGTCATTTTAAGTCCGTTTTAGGTGATCTTTACGTCGATGTGATCGTAGCGGCGTGTAGAATAGTTTTATGCACTTTTAAAACTGTTTTTATACTGATTGGTGTACTGTTATCTTATAATGCTATTGTTTGCCTTGTGTTTGATTGCATGGACGATTGCGTGTTGCTTCCGTGGTGAATTATTATAGTCGGGGATCAATTCGGGAGTGATCAGGAGGACTTCTACGAGCAGGACCAGCAGCAACAGGAGTTTGATAATCAAGGCAAGTATAGCTTGGGACCATCCTTGTTGTCCTATTCACCATAATTAACAACTTCATATGCATGTGTCTTCCTTGGCAACCATAGAGATTATTATAACTTAGATGTTGATATCTTGATACCTTGGTACCTATGGGTTTTATGCACTTGGGTAGTAATATGCTAGCGCACAACCAACACTCATTAATGATATTGCTTTATGGTTTAAATCATGAAATATGGAGTTGTTGATATTATGCTATAGGGCGAAAAGAGCTTGTGTTTTTATTTATGATGCTCTTAGCTCTCCATAAGGACTTGGTATTCATTTGTGATCATCCGGGATATACTGATACAGGCTGTGGGGGGCTACGTGGCTCGGCTTTAGTTGATCAAAAGTCCCTGTTTAATTGGTGGTGGGGGTTCTGAAAGGCACAAAAGGGGAGTCTTGATTGGTTGTAGTGCGGCTTCTATCTTATATTGTGTATAGGCTGGGCGTCATTGTGCCATTAGAAGGGGGCTCTACCGTCACGGGGCTCGAAACCTAGTGGCCAACACCGGTTAGATAAACTTTTGAAAGGCTTTATATGGTTTCTGGGTGTTTAGGCCTAATTAACCTACTCATTTGGAAAACATAACTCACGGTGAAAGTGTACACCTCTGCTTGTTAGTTAAAAAAGCGTTATAACGGCCGTGTTCGCGGTCATGAACGGCCTTGGAGACATCTATGAATAGAATCACATGATTTATTATATTGTTGTTGATTAACTTGTTGTTATATCTGTTTAATCATGTGAATGTGGGATAATGGGAACTTTGATGCTAATTGCTTAAAATTGTGACCTACATTAAAAGCTAAATGCGATCAAACCCGATTGTCGACTTTTTGAGCCTCATAAACCCCGGTTTATGCTTGCGGAGTTCGACATGGACTCACCCTTGCTATATTACATTAAACGGATCAAGGTTGGTGTGATGACTACAATGATGACTATCGTGATGAGTATTAGGCTTGTCGTCAACCGCTTGGCTATCCTCGTGGATTTGGAGCATCTTTAGAGTGTCTTCATTAGTCTTCCGCTTTGTTAGATACTTGATTATTTATTCATGTAATGAATTTTATACGCTATGTAATGAGTCTCGGATGATGATACTTCAGAAATTTGTCTTGCATATGTGTGATTGATCTCGGGGGCACATATGTATTATTATATTCGTTTTTGTTCTTAAAACGGGTATGATGGACATGTGGCGCGTTGAAAAGCGTCGGACGCCAGCGTAACGTCCGACGATGAGCCGTTGGATGTCCGACGCTCACGTTTGTTTGCCCAAAGTGAGGGGCAACGACTATATTCTCATTTGTGGCTATATATACCCCATCCAACCGGCCAAATGAGAGGTGTGGGAGTATGAGATCACCATTTTAGAGCTCCTCACTTGCATAGTGCTTCAAAACATTCGGTGATTAGCATAGGTGCTTTGCGAAGTGCTTAGTTTAGTTAGACCACCGCTAAATGCATTTGCTCTAGGCTTAGGCTGAGTGTTTAGTGAGATTTGTCAATCTCCAAGTGTTTTACATTGGAGGGGCTCGAAGTCTTACGAGACCACACCGACCGTGTTTGTGGTGTGGCCGCCATAGTGTACCAAGGGAGGCCCGCGGCAATTGCCGGAAAAATGATAGTGAAGACGGCGGGGAGCATCCAGAGAGGCTTGCCTAAGGGCACGTCGAAGACCCACTTGCGCATGGGGAAGGCCCGAGGCTATCCACGGAGTTACCCGACCGGGAGCTTGTCCCTTGCGAGGAGCGTGAGGGATTCCTTTGCGGGGGCTCCAATGAGGATTAAGGGGAATCTTGCGCGCTTCTCAATACCTCGGTAAAAATACCAAAGTCGTCAACAGGAGTTTGCATCTCTATCTCACTTTACCTTCCGCATTATTACTTGCATTACCTTGGTTGTGTGATTTACATTCCTAGCTTAGTCAATAGGCTAGTTGATAGGTTTGGAACCTAGGGTGCAAAACTTTTGTGCGGTAGAGATAGCAACACACCTAGCAAAATCATAGTTGCACACATAGATAGTTTACCTTCTTGCAATAGGTTTGACTATATGAAGTTAGAGGCCATAGTTAGAAGTAGATTTTTAAGTCGCCTAATTCAACCCCCCCCTTAAGCGTCATGATTCCCTTCATAGGGGTGGGTCTCTTAAAAGTTCAACATCTCAAAATAAGTCATGTTTTTCAGAGGTGGACCTCTTAAGAGGTCCATTTCTGTAATACACAAAGCCCACACTCGGCCCATTAAATCCGACCCCTTACCGGAACCCTAGCTAAGTCATACTATGGTCCTCCTTATCTTTAACCCCTCAACCGCACTCATCCTATGGTCCTTCTCCACCAACCTACCACTCCTCTCCACTTCCTTCCCTTTCTCCCTCATGCTCATGAGATCTACCGCTACCCATGGACAAGCCTCAACATTGACGTACTACCTTCAAGGTGATGGATCTTGAATCACTATCATATGGCAAGCACTAAACTAGATGAGCAAACTGCAGCCACCAAAACACAAGTCACAACTCATAAGTGATGAGGACATGACACCTCCAGATAGTACCACTAAGGTGAGCTTGTTCCAATGATTTTGGTACAATTCACTTGGTTCAACATGTACATGTCTTTATTTGATTGTTGGTACAATTGTATCTCAAAGTGCAAGCTCATCAAAGTCCAACGTTCGGTTCGTTGGTAACCCAACAATGCTTCATTAGGAAGGCCATAACTCATCCACCTAAAGTGAGATTAGGGTCAATGAGAACTTGATGAAAAGCTTGTTTGGAAAGCTTTTAGATAGATCAAGTCCAACATCAATATCACGTCAGCAAGGCTTCCAAGTCATTAAGACATGTTATTGTTGTTTTGGATGGGAGTTGTGTCATCATCATGGGCTTCTTATTCACCTATGGGGCCCTAGCCCAAGTTGGAACTTGCCCTAAGGAGATGGAGAGCACACAAAGGAAGCCCCCTGGACGTCCTCCCCTTGGCTACCACTGCAAATGAGACGTCCAACTTGGGGCATGCTCCAACTTGATATGTTAAAGCATGTCAACTGTTGCAAGGCAAGCCTTCAATATCTAAAAATATTGTTAAACGCACAATATGATAACTAATAAATATTTGTTTAAATATAATGGTAGAAAAAATACTCTTATTCCCATGATTTGCTACTAAAATTTTAAGAAAAGATCTTATGAGAGCAGAGAGAAGAAAAAGAATGGGCCTTTTAAAAAGAATGTCTTATTTTAGATGTTGAGAATACCTTTTGTCGAAATCTGAATTTTTACAAAATGAAGATATTACTCTGCATCTTGTTGGAACTAATATCTCGCAAAGATGTATCCACAAAAACGTAACAAGGAGGCGAGAGAAAGAACCCTCATGTAATTATATCGGGTAAGAGCTCTCTTGATATGATGAATTTGTCCACCAATATATGATGACTGCCCTACTAATATTTGTAAAGAAGAGAAGTTCTATGATAACACTTTTGTTAATCTTGTACCATTTTGAATTGTTAATCTTGTACCATTTTTGAATCTATGAATCTTCGGATCATGATGATTTTGAATTGTTAGGATAGTTATCAGATTTTTTTAAAAAGAACTTCTTAGAAATTGTGATTCTTTGATTTACAATTATCCTTAATTAATGTTGACGCATATATATTTTGTGTCGCCTTATAGATTATTTTTATTGTTGCTACCATAGATTAGTGTAAAACCTCCCCTACATGTGTATAACCATTATTTGAAAGCAGTCATGAAAATAGAAAGAAAATGTGAAGCCACTTATAGATCACATTAACTCATTACTTTTCCCTCTATGCTTGCTCTCCTGGATGTTATTTTGTTGGAAGTCCCTTTTTAAAACTTCTACCGCTCATGTATTTGTGACATGGTATGACCCGACAGGACCATAGTACCATACGGCTCATGATGCCACCTAAATAATTGAATATTATTAACCTTTTTATCAAAGAACAAGAAGGACAATTTAAACAAGAAGATTACATTTTCTCTAATTACTACTTAGGTTGTATTCCTATTTACACTTTGGGTTGTTACCTACTCCCAAAAGGGTAATTCATGACCAGCTAGCTAGAGCGGCCAAGTGGCATCCCAGAGACTCGGGTTCAATTCCCAGCGAGGAGTGGATTTGCGTGGCCTAGAAAGTATTTTCATTCAAAAATGAATGGGAATAGGGAATCTCCTCAATTCAAAAACATGGATTCCATTTGGAGCAATTTATACAGTCAAACATCATATGGTAAACATGTGGTTTTACTGCTGGAGCCTAAACATTATCATGTATGCCTCCTCTCCTTTTCCTTTCTTTATCTTAATGTTTTAGTTTATTACCATCGATCATATCCTTTCCTAATTTCAGTTAGGTTTTGCGGTTTCAGTTCAAACAATGATGCTGCTAATCTTCAAAAAAAACTGTGGTTTATGCCAAGTCTAAACAATATATGCATACCTCTACCTTTCTTCATGGTAATGCTTCAGTTTATTGATTGCTGATTATGTGCTTTCCTGATTTTGGTCAGATTTTTGGATTTTTCTACCTACAATCTTCATTTTGGTTCCAGTTGGAACAATGATCTTGCTACTGAGCATGTGCGCTCTGTTTTGTTGTATTCTAGATCCTAGATTTGCTATAAATATTGTCTTGATAATTCTGATTCTAGTGCATACAGGCGTAATAATGCTTCATCTCAAGGCTTCATGGCTATCTTATGTGATCAAACTTTGTTATGTATATGTTAGAAACATAATCCATTGTGCTAAAAAACTATCTATGCTTTGTTGATCATCGGTACACTCGCGTTTGTAACTGCGTGAACTGCATGGGCGCGCGGAGGCGCACACCCTGCCACTAGTGTTTTAATATATATGAAGGAGTCCACATGTCATCTGACAACGGTACTTGTTGATTGGTTCGTTAGTCACATCAGAATGACAAAGTGATGGCATAGTGGCAAAAGCAAAGCCAGATCAAAAAAGAAATTGTTTTCCTTGGCTGATTGCTTTGCTTGTCTACATGTCATGATCACGCATACTCCCTCTGTCCCTAAATAGATGTCATTCTCGCTTCCCGAGAAGTCAACGTTTTCAAACTGCCGGCAATTATATATTAAAATATATAAATATTTATGCAAAGTAATTAGTATCATCGGAAAGATCTTTAAGTCTAGTTTTTAATAAATTTATTTAAAGATATAAATGTTGCATGTATTTTCTACAAACCTAGTCAAAGTTGAAAAAATTTGACCGCACGCACCCCATAGCGACATCTACAAAGGGATGGAGGGAGTATGCACTTGTCTTGTTGACAGGGAGTTTGAATTCTAAATTCTGTCATATGGTCATGCATGCTTTATCCAATTGTCACACATGCAAAAACTCCCTTACCAACTCATAGATGTGTGGTCGAGCTTTTATAGAGAATGAATAATGAATAACTATGGTGAAAAAGTTTTGTATATACAATGTGTTTACCATACCATGGTTTTATGAAGATGTGAAATGCCAATGTAGAATGTTAACATACACTACCGGAGACGCGACCTTTACCGAGTGTTTTATTTTGGACACTTGGCAAAGACCCTCATCGCCGAGTATCAAACTAGAAAATACATGGAAAAAAAATACTTGGCAAAGATTGCTTTGCCGAGTGCCCAAACAAGGCACTCACCAAAGATTTGTTTTGTCGAGTGCCAAAAAAAGCACTTAGGAAAATACATCTTTGTCGAGTGCTTTTTCACGGCACTCGGCAAAGATGTATTTTGCCGAGTGTTGTTTTTTTCGCCACACCGAAAAATGCGTCTTTGCCAAGTGCCATTTTTTTGGCACTCGGCAAAATGCCTCTTTGTCGAGTATTTTTTCTTTTGGCACTCGGCAAATATGTTTTCCAAATCAATTTTGAGGCCCTAAATGAGTTCAAATCAAAATGTTTTCAACTACAAAGTTTCAAAATTTCTCCAAAATCTACAAAGTTTATTTTGGTCATTTCTTCATTTGACAAAGCGCTAGTAACGTTGTTCACAAAACCTACATCTCTCATATCCTCACATAGTTTCTGGAACAAGAAGAGAGATTAATAAGATTTACGAACAATGTTACTAATGCTTTGTCAAATCAAGAAATGACCAAAGTAAACTTTGTAGATCTCAAAAAAGTTATGAACCTTTCTAGTAGAAAACAATTTAAATTGAAATCAACTTGTTTTGCAAAGTTATGTTTCAATTTGAAAATTTTAAAATCTGAAATTTTCAAGTGACCTCGGACGGAGAAACTTCCTAAAGGAAAATTGTATATCTCGAAAAGTTTTGACAACGTTTTGATTTGAAACCATCTTATGTTGCAAAAAAACAATGGAATGTCCCAAATTTGAAATTTGAAATTTTCAAACGACCTCGAGATGGAGAAACTTCCTAAATGCAAATTGTAGATATCAAAAAAGTTATGAAACTTTATAGTTGAGAACTTTTTTTTTTGAATTCGTTTAGGGCATCAAGCAAACAATTTACTCTCGATTTTGTATAATATGTGGGGAAGAAAGATGAAATCTAGACAAAAAAAAATCGTAGTGCAATGGTGGAGCAGGGAGACACATGAGAGAGAGAGGTCTTGTGTTTGAATCCCCGTGCCGCAATGTTTGCCAAAAATCATGAAAATTTTTCTGAGGCTAGAAGATGGCGGGCTGGCCAGTGGAAGCATGTCTTTATCGTATTTTCATTTTGCCAAATGTAAATCTTTGCCACTCGGCAAAGAGGCTTTGCCGGTAAAACTTTTGCCAAGTGCAAAAGGGTCTTTGCCGAGTGTCTGTGGCCTTTGTAAAAGGCACTTAGCAAAGACCTTGTTTCCGGTAGTGATATTGCCAAGCCGTGTAGCATACGATAGATTAAGATACAGCGGCAGGTACTTTAATTAGGAACCACGCGACAGAGTTGATTAGGAGATCTAGTCTTTTATATCGACATAAGAATTTAATTTGCATTGCATGGTGTTGTATTGTACATATTTGCACTTTTGCATAAGAGTTAACTGCAGCGTTTGGGCAGTCTTGTTATCCTGTTCTGTTCTTGATAGCTCCGCTACTTCAGTATAATAAAATCATGCTTGCTTCACAGCCACTAAACCACCTATTGTTATTATATGATTAAGTTGTCATGAAGTTGGAATCAGATAGACTGGATATGTTAATGACGCTTCCTTTTAAACACACTTTGGGAGTTGATGAAGGTAATGCTTTAATATCCCTCACTATTACTAAGATAATTAGAGATTAATGTAGTAATCCTCTACATTAATTCTCACTATAGACACTAAAAAAATATCTAAAAAATATCAAAAATAGAAATATGCAGCCATCTATTTTGTAGACCAAATGATGGACAATAACACATGTAAATGTACTGATTTTCTAAAAAAAATGTTACCCACCTTTATTTTCATTATATATACAAAAAACTATGTTCACCTAGATCTTTGTCTACGCCATTATTGATTTTGTATCTAAGCAGCAGTCAAAGTTTCAAATTTTGCATTTTTCTTTAAAAAAACGCTTGAGTATATATACAATTGAAGACCAAGGCATAACTAGTAGCTAGTTCCGTGTAAAAGAAACTTAACTCATAAGGAAATCAGGATACTTTACACATTCTATCTAGCAGCGCAAATGATTGACAGTATGGCGCCGAAAGTATGGGGCTAAGATTGCTAGCCAAACAATGACAACACTGTGGTTTTGTATAAAATTCATACGCCATGGAGTAACTACTCTACAGCGCGTAGCAGCTTCATCCTACCTTTTAGATTCTATTTACATCATTCAATATTATTTTTTTTGCAAACGGAGCTTTATTAATCTTAGTCAATTAATATCAAGATGATACAATACAATGAAACTAAGATCACTTCTTTGTCTCTGCATAGTTAGGATATACACAACACAAAAGTGTAGATCAATTTCTACACGCTCAGTGAAACATGTACTCTCATCCAGTAGATGTTAGGTTTCGTTTTTGGTAACTGTGTGGTTACCGCTACGATAACTTTGTTTGAACTTTCTTCTGCTTAATGAAAAACACGTAACGGCGTGGTCTTAAAAAAACATGTACTCTCAACAATCAATTTAAGTTTTTGTTTTTGCTTCATGTAAAATTTATATGTTAATCTAATTAACTTACTGACGGTAAGCAAGATGAAACTAAACTCCCTGCAAACTCATAGCCGCCATGGCCCATGTGTACCGGATGTCACACTATCGTGCAGCGGCGCCTAGCTAAATGCTGGCTCTTGCAAAAGAGGGCTATTGATGTGAGGGATTAATTTCCCAAATAAACAGGGGGCACGGTATATACATTCAATGCAGTTATAATAGACTCCCTCCATCTCAAACTGTAAGTCATTTCAAGAATTTTGGGAGTCAAAATATATCAAGTTTGACCACAATTATAGAAGAATTACAAAGATTTGTGATATCAAATAGGTTTACTATGAAAATATAATTACCAAAGAATCCAATAATACTTAAGTTTACATTCTAAATGTTATTATCTTGTCATATAATAATTTGGTCAAACATAAGATGTTTGACTCTCTAAGATTCTTGGAATGACTTACAATTTGAGAAGAAGTACATATGTATATTCTGATGAATGATCAACCACATTTCGACAAGTGGCGATCTTGCTTTTGTAAAATAGTTCAAGTGAGTCTTTAGTTTTCTCCCACGATCTGCTTATCTCAACATAATTTATCACAGGCACATGCTGAAGAGTACAACTAAGTGTTTGCATCCAGAAACAAAATAAAATAGGTCAATCATGGAAGCAGGCACACCGTGCAACAGTATTGGTGTGTATATATAATATATGTACTGTGTGCCATTGTTTTCAATCTAAGGTGTGCCTCTCTGACTCTCTTTTTTGACAAAACTCTCTGACTCTGTTTGATTCTGCATTGAGAAACATAAATAAACAGTCCCCAGACACTCTGTCCAGTAATGATAAGTTAATACTGCAGTTGATATTCTTGCAGTTTTTAAACAAAATGTGGTGAGGCACAACCATGTTTTGTCATGAACAAGTTGAACCATGGTAGGTCAAAAAGGGCTATCAAATAATCTTTTTTTTTACAACACTATCAAATAGATCTCATCCTTGTCTATCAAATAATCAAGGATGAGATCCCAATATAACATGAAACTAAAAGATAATACTCCCTCCATCTCAAAATAGATGTCAGTGTGGGAAGCGTGCGGTCAAACTTTTTCAACTTTAACTATATTTGTCGAAAATATGTGCAACATTTAAATCTTTAAATAAATATGTTAAAAAACTAGACTTAAAGATATTTCCGACGATACTAATTAATTAACATAAATATTTATATATTTTAATATATAATTGCCGGAATTTTAAAAACTTTTGACTTCTCGGGAAGCGAGAATGACATCTATTTTGAGACGGAGGGAGTAGGTGGCAAGGGGCACAAACCAGCTAACCTGCAAACAAATCGGTATAGATTCGGCACTCAGAAGGCTCTTTAAGATAGTTGATCATTATGGTTAAAATATTTCTCCTCGTCGTTTAGCTTGGCACAAAACTATGGGCTGTACTTGTTCTCCTGTGACGTTTTTGTCAGCATAGGCGCCAGCATGAGGTGTTGCCCTGCCCTGACCTTATTTAATCCATTCAATCTTAGCTAATCGGTGTTGTTATTGAATTGACCTCCTGGTATCGGTCCAGATCCATGGTACACAGCAGCTGGCAAAGATTATTGAATTAGATAGAGCCATCATGTGAGTTTTCATGATTTGTTGATCATGATGATGCCCATAACCTATTATCAGGTGCACTTGCCAACCACACTTTCGCTTTCATTCCAAATAATAGTGAAGGCATGGCTATTTTATTAGTGCCAACATTTGTTGATAGATATCCCAGGCCCGACTCCTTTGGGGGCATTTAATTTGTTTGAATATTAGAATTCCATTCTAACTAACTCTTAGAGCAATGCCAGTAGTATAGCCCTCAAATTAAGCTCCAATTTTTTTTTTTTGATTTGAGGGTGTCTCAAGTCTTCAAATCTATTTCAACATTTACTACTAAATCCATTTTAAATTAAAGTTCGTTTGACTTTTTCAACCCAAGTCTAACCACTCGTCTTATTCAAAATTTGTGTAAAATATCAATTATTTTGTTGTGGTATGCTTTATTAACAAAAGGTTCTTAAGAATGACTTAAATTTGACTATATTTACATATTTTTTTTGAATAAAACAAGTGGTTAAATTTGGGTTTGAAAAAGTCAAACCAGAGCTCCTGAATGTTGCAGGGAGGACAACACTCATGAAGGCAACGCTTTCAGCCATCCCCGTGCATATGTCCATAGCTCTTTGTCTATCTCCTTGGGCATTGCAACAAATTGACAAGAGGCGTAGAGCTTTCATTTGGGCAGGTGACCACTCGGTTGGTGCGGGCAAATGCAAGGTTGCTTGGCTTGGTATTTGTAGATCGAGGGAACTTGGTGGCTTGGGCGTCATCGATTTGAGGCGGACGCACATTGCTTTTAGAGTGCGCTGGGAATGGAAGAGAAGCACAGGAGATCCGAGCTGGGTGCGGCTGAGCTGTTCAAGTGAAAGAGCAGTGACTGAACTCTTTCAGGCTACCACAATCTCATCGGTTGGATCAAGGACCTCAACATACTTCTGGACTGACAATTGGATTAATGGGGACAACGTGCAAAACTTGGCTCTGGCACTATTCAGAGCAGTTGCTGGCAGGAGAAGGAAGGCATTAGTCAGTGATGCGCTCCGGGACATGCTTGGGTGCGGCACATCACAGGCGCCTACACTGCACAGGTGCTGACGGAGTTCTTTGAGATGTGGAACATCATGAGCGAGGTGCAGCCTGTCCCAGGAACACCGGACACTATATGGTGGCGCTTTAGTGCTAATGGTACCTACTCCTCAACGTCGGTGTATGGGGCGATGTTCTTGGGCTCCTCCAGGCCCCTCGGTGCGAAGGAGATCTGGAATACAGCAGCACCGCCGAGAGTAAAGTTTTTCTTTTGGCTAGTGATGCACGACAAGTGCTGGACAGTGGAACGTCGTTTCCGCCATGGCCTACAGGACTCTAGTACTTGCATCTTTTGTGACCAGCTTCCAGAAACCATTGACCATATCATCCTTGGCTACACCTACAACCGTGAGGTCTAGTACATCGTTTTCACTCGTCTTCACCTTGCACTCATTGTCCAGGGAGGAGAATGTGCTTCTTTGGTGGCTGCGCACTAGGAAGCTCATTGCCAAAGAAGCAAGGAAGGATTCGACACGCTTGTCTTCCTCGTTGGGTGGTCATTTGTGGAAGCAAAGGAACTCGAGAACCTTCGTCCACACTTTGCCGGGGGCGTGAGGGTAGGCTGCTGCCGCTCTCAACCCTAGGGGGCGCCGCCGCCGGCTCCCGTCGTCCACCACCAAGCTGGTCCCCCCTCCCTTCTCCTCGCATCACGCCGGGGCTCAAGGGAGTGGGGATCCATCGTTTTTAATAAGTTTTTCTAGTAGATCGAGTCTTCAAGGTTTAAAGTTTCTCAGAGATCCAATCGAAGAAATTGGCCCACGGCGTAAGGCGTCGTCAAGATCATCGATGGAGCAATGGAGCATGTCGTTCCTCAGCGGTGATGGCAAGACGAAGACATCACCATTGATGGATAATAAGGTACTCCGGCCCTTCCTTTGTCTCGTTGTGGTTCTTTGCAGCCATGACGATGGGCTAGTGAGATTTAGTTTTCCAACGATATCTATCTGGATGTCGGTTGGACTTGTGTTCTCTCATGACGAATCTGGTGAAGGCAACAACGATGAGTTCGACGACGTAATCGTCGGCGCCAATTTCATCATGTTCGCATGTGGAGTTTTAGCAGTTTATTCCTCTTTTACAAAAAGTGATGGGTATGAGGATGACGACAATGGATGGTGAGATGGCCTTGTTAAGCTCGGATCGGAGCTTGCGTCCGTGGCATATCCGTTTGGGATGATGATCCTAGATGGTGGAATTTATGGCTTTTTCAATGTTTCTTGTCTCCCATCAATGAAGGTAGAATAGTTTGGTTTACTTTTGTAATGAGAGGATGTAACTTGCTTTAATATTAATGGAATTTTTCCTTGTCGCAAAAAAAAGGAACTCGAGAACCTTCGATGGCGAGGCGCTGCAGCCAGCGCAGCCTGCACTTGCAGCAGATTGAAGAAGAAGCTGCTGAGTGGTGCCACGTGGGATCCCGCACCTTATCGCTCTGCTGCCACATGGCTGATTTTAGATTGTACTTCTCTAGTAGCGACATGGTTTTTCTGTAATCACAATCGCTTGCTGCCATTAGGGCCGTTGTTCAAGTAATCCGTGGATTACTTGTGCTTACATTTAGTTTGTTTTATGTTGTGAACTATCTATCCTTCTTATGAAATCCGTGCATAACGTTCAAAAAAATTATAATTTAAAACGGAGGGAGTAGGAAACATGATCAACTCCACATCTCCTTTGATATTCAGAACTACCGAGCTATGAAATACAAGAAGAGCACGGCATATGCCCCCGTGAGAGAGAGAGAGAGAGAGAGAGAGAGAGCCAAGCCACGCCGAGGCGAGAGGTCGGACGAGGGGCCTTGCTGAGGGAGGAACTGAGACGACACCATACATGTTCCAATGATTAGCCGACCCTACCCCTCCGCCTCTTCTGCATTCTCCAATGCCCCTCGGTAAGTGTAGCTACAACTAGCACAAGAACACAAGCAGCAGGAGCAGGCGGTAGATCATGTCCCTAACACCAAAAAGTGTGTGCGCCCCCAGCCCCAAACTCGTCCCCAAACAACCATATTTGCTACCACACTTCTCCCCACGCATACCTCAGCTTTCAAGTGCTCTGCAATGACTAACACGACTAGAGCCTGGCCCTCATCAGTGCCGGTAATCTACGTGACCTCCTTGTAGATCAACAACAAGGTTCTAAAATCACCAGCTATAGTTGCGCAATAGCTAAATATATCATTTGTATAGCAACAACAATAAGATATTGTAGATTTTCCGCTATGTGATCCTTTGTGCTTGGTTAGAGCTAACTCTGCCAATAGTTACAGTTCCCAAAAAAAAAAAAACTCTGCCAATAGTCACTACTATTTTTTCCTCCAAGTTTGTTGGGCCAAAATTAACACAATGAGGACACAAAGCTAACATATATAGGTAACAACTTTAGGCAAAATTACTTTATAGCAATATTGTGGTGGGGACGACCCCTGATACCGACAGGACGGGACATGGGCCGCGTCATCAGAGGTGGCCCAACCCACAAGATGAAGACGCGCGGCACATGACGGCGTACACCGCAAAGACTTGTAATAGTAACACATCGGTTACTTTACTTGTAACCCTGTCGCTTCAGAGTGTATACGGAGGGGTAGGGGTCCCTTAGAAGAGCTCTCATATCAAATCATATCCTATCAATACAAATCAACAAAGCATAAGACATAGGGTATTACATCAGACATGACAGCCAAACAATCTTGTGTCTGGTGTCTCTATTACCCTCTGGCTCATCTCGCGCATCCCTCGACACAAATCTACCATCGCGGGACGCCCCTCGGTGGACTGCAGCACTCGACAAATATACATACATAGTTTGTTAGTAGGTTTACACAAAAGTTGTTACATACTGACCCTTTTTGGATCCATGATTTGCAATAGTTAGCTAACTATTGGCTCCAACCAGATAGTTATTAATTAAAGTTGAACTTATTTGAATATAAAGGAGCTAATTATTAGCTCCATGGTACAAACGGAGTGTTAATACACAATTAACTTCTAAATGTATAATATAAGTTGATACAGCCTATAAAAATATTTGGAATAGATCCCATCATAATGAATGGTGCAAACATTTTTTGACAACTAGGGAACCTCACCGCTGCGTTCTTTGCGGGAATTAAGAAAAATGCAATGATTATAAGGGAAATTTTCATGATATCATGCCCGGCCGATAGGGATATATGAGCTTATTACGCAGGCATTGAAGTAACGGTGTATTGAGTCTACACGTATAATTTTTAAGACCAAAGTGCGAGAAGTTATTTGACTTGCTATATTTGTACGAATATAACCCAAACAATTATTAAGACCGGACAATGTACGTTGCTGTATTTTTAAAGGACTCATAATTTTTATTTGAGTGAGTACTTGGCATCGACATAATTCCTCCCCGTTTGTTAAAGTCATGCCCGATGTTGAGAACAACCTGCAATGGTTAAATGTATTAGTAGCGAGTACAGTATAGGATGGTTTGGTTTGCTCAACAAAACCATGGGCAGGATTCTTCCCTGCAACCCACAAAAGCTAAAAAGACCCCAAAAAAATTTGATTTTGCCCCTAATGGTGTTGGGCAATCATTTTTTCCAAGGCCACTGCAGGATGATTTTCATAATCTTTTTTTGCACAGAGTTAAACTTGACTCTCTTTTTTTTTATTTGTAAATGTAACTATATGAACCCACAAGAGACCACAATACCAAGTGTGGGTGACGTTCATGTAAACTGACAGGAGCAGATAACACATGGACAGGCTTTTTGAAAACTAAAAGGATAACTAACATGACCTTTCCTATAAAAAAAACATACACATGCATGGTGATCCAGAGATAGGGATGCATAAAAGCCATTTAAGTTATAACACAAAGCTAGCAAATTATATGAACTGACATTAACTCTTATGGCTGTACGTTTTCCAATGATTGCGGGTCTAGGGTTGTGATACAGAACCTTGAATATACCCTGAAAATATAAGCATAAATAGGTAATTACCTCAAAGCTAATGAACAGAACAGCTAGTAACACACATTCCTCCAATGGTGACCCTAGAATCTGCAAATGTTTTTTTTTCAGCTAAAGCATGAGCGTTTGGGTTCCATTACCATGCAAAATTTAACATGACCATCTTTGAAACATGATGGAGGCTCCATTGAAGTTCCCATACAATGATAACAGGAACTAAACATACATTTGAAACCATCAAAGCAAGTGAAAATGGAGTTACCGAATACTGCCTATTAGCTGAATAAACTAACAAAAATCGATGGGGAACAATGGCATAACAAATGCAACCAAGTTAAATAGATGCAATTGCACATCGATTGGAGACAAACCTGCTTTGAACATTGAGAACCCCAATGATTATCCAGGGGCAAATCCTCAATCCATGGGCTCTCAACAAAGACCAATTAAGCACACATCGATTGGAGACAAATCTAGTTTGAAGAGTGAAAACCCTAATGATTTCCCAGACGTTGCTACGGGCATGAAGAAAAGAATTTAAATAAGGTTAGAATGTTAATCAATAAGAATTAGAAAATGTATGTGTATGATTTTACTTAGAACGAAAAAAAAGAATTCTCCAATTTCCATTACGTTGAAACTTTAGGAATTTTTAAATGCTAATACAAGAATACCTAGAACTAAAATAAATCGATGGCAATATGATTTGCACTGAAACATGATAGGCCCGGGGAAGGGGAGATCGGCAGAACATGCACCGACCAATCATTGAAAGCACATGCTCGGTTCTTTGATCTTGAGAAGGTTGCCGGCAGGATCTCTCGAGCCCTAAAACCACAATATCCATCCACTCCGCTGCCCGCTTCAACCATCATGCAGCAGGTTGAGTTGATCATCCTAGAGTAGTAATTGTAGTAATAATCAATAGAAAAAGCAAGATTGAAAAATTACTCACGTGATCAGCCAGGATCGATTTCATTTCTCCATAGCATTGCAAATAGTGTCCAGCTGCAGATCGGTGGATCATCGTGGAATCCACAAATATTTATTTATTCCACGGAAATATGGCTGGAGGACCTCCAAGCGGATCGAGGCTCCGCTGCTTGGCCGGTGAAAGGGGATTAAACAACATTGAAACAAAAAAGAAAAGAATCAATTGTCGTGCGGATTTAGAATAAGAGGAGAAAGAGAGGGGCACTGACCTGAAGATGCACATCCATGCATGTGCAGATCATAGCGTCGTCATCCATGGCCACCTATGACTCACTCAAATTCTCCTCACCTCACCCGACCCGACCACTTCTCACCACGCCGCCACTTCCCCGATACCGCACTTCCCCCGACGCCGCCAGCGACACGAATCTCTCCACCTCAAAGCTCCCTCCTCCCTCCCTCCCGGTTCCTCCCAAGACGGCGGGCAGCATGCGGGCCCCATTCCTCCCCAACGAGAGCGGCGTGCGGAGGATCTCGCGCGGCCGAACGCCATGCAAAACTTTTATCAAAGTAAAAAAAAAGATTCATAAGTTGAACATAAATATTCTTCTCAAAATAACATATAAAGAAAGAAAGTTACATAAGAAAAACAAATCTAATATAAAAATAGTAAATACTATATAGTTTCACTTCATAATCTGGCTAGTAGCCTAGTATATACATAAGGGAAATGGCATAACACTTCCAGTTTGCAAATTGGGCAGGTCCTTGGATTCACCTAGGTGTAGTGCATTATGCTTTGAATTATATTCGCAGTTTCATTTTCCTGCATACATACAAAACCACGGAGAGATGATACATGCATGAGAGATAGGATATCTCTATAAAGGCATAAAGCTTACCGCAATGGATAAACTTATTCCTGAGGGTGATGAAGGCGATCACTGACCAACTTAGTCCGGCTGCCATGGCCGCGCGAGATGCGAGCCAGCGAGCTCTCTGCCTGCCGCTGCTCGCCAAATGCGCCGTCCCTCCTGTTATTTTGTTGCACCAATGAGAAGCTTCGGTAGAGAGAGAGAGAAGCTTCAGTCAAGCCACGATCCAGAGTGGTTCGATCTGCAATAATCGACCTCAAGTCAGGCTTCTCACACATCGAATTATTTCTAGAGACGCGTCCAGAGAAATATCAGTGAGCCAAAAAAAGACAATCTGAAATCAAACCAATGAGTGAAGCAAGATTGATCACCAAGAATTTTTTGTTGCCACTGCTAGCTGCAAATATTGCGTGCAGATTCATCTGCATCAATTGGAGCCAAATTAGAAAGAAATTAGAGATGCATCGTGGAGAAACATAGATTGAAAGGACAGTGGTGGCCAGCAGCAGGGGGAGTGCAAGCCGTAGAAGCTAACCCAGCAGGTGCGCCTGGTGCTCGCCATCGCACTCGCCTCTCCGCCGCCGTCTTTGGTGGGGGGAAGGAACTGCTGCCGGCCAGAGGAGGGCAGCCGCCTCGCTGGTGATGAGGAAAGGGCTGCTGCCAGCCATCTCGAGAGGGAAGGTCATCCGTTTCTACACAATAAAATGAATGAAATCGTTAATAAAAAAATGATCCAATGCATGATGAAAGGATATGGTCCTCCGTTTTGCACGGCCGCACGGGAGGCTTGGATCCGGATCTCCATTCATGACCGATTTGATGCCAGGACCATACACGCATGCGGAAGGTTCTGTAGGAAGGTTGCCGCCGCCATGCGAGTGGGGACGACGGATTTGCAGCAGCGAGAGATTGATATGCCCGAAATTATGAATCGACTACCTTGTCCACTAGTCAATACTGTAAAAACGGAGAGTAATTAATCTCCGGACAACCATCCTGCGTGAACAGGACGAACTCACCTGGAGACAGAGGCAAGATCGATCCAGAGACCCTTTTTGCGATTTCTTGAGCGCTCCCGGCTCAAGTGAACCGCGGCCAACACGAAGAACCACCGAGGTCGGGGGTCACAGCTCGCGCTAGGCCGACTGCAGCGCCGCCGGGTACCTCATCCACTCGAGGCGAGGTTCCGCCTTCTCTGCTCGTGGCAGCCTCACCGGATCGCGCACGACGTCTCCCGCGAGTTGCCGTTGGAGAGGGCAGAGGCGCCCTGCCAGGGGATGAGCGTCGCTGCCGAGACGCCGCCGTCGATGGAGCCTGCGTCGACCGTCGGTTTGAAAAAAAGGACGGGTGGATATGAGAGGTGGAGGCGGATGGTTGGGATGGCAGCGTTGGAGGACTGGGTGGAGGTGGGATGGAGGCGAGAGGTGGAGGTGGGATGGAGGCGAGGGGTCAGGGAGCGGAGGATGGAGACCGAGGGGACGGATGGAGGCGAGGGGTCAGGGAGCGGAGGATGGAAACTGCAACATCCAACGTGGGGAAGGGGAGGAGACCGAGTCGGCAACGGAGGGGAAGAGGCCGACCCATGACGCGCTCACCCGGACGGGGAAAAGGCAGATCCCACGACGCGCTCGGAGAAAAGACGAAGGCGACGACGCACAAACCTACGATTTCAGTTTCAATTTCAGTTATCAATTCCATGACCAATCAGAGACCTGAAAATTCCCTAAGCGTGAATAGTGGGGAGCTCCTATATAGGAGTTTTAGATTACACAGTACAATTAATAATATAAGTTGATACAGCCTATAAAAATATTTGCAAACATCCTTCAAAAGAAATTGGAAACATATTTATCACTAGGCTAATTTTATAGATCCCATCATAAGGAATGGTGCATATTTTTTTTGAAATTACAAAGTACAAGGCCGTGCGTCGTGAACACACTCACCCATATGAGTAGAAGTATACGAACACTACCCATATAAGCACATCCGAAGCACTCTTGGAGATTTAAAGTCATCACCGAAGACCCTCGTCATTGGAACGTCGCTTTCCACCACTGAAGTATAGCGCCCGAAAAAAAAACCTGAAATAAATCTAGAAAAAATATGAGCACCCATGATCAAGTCGAGGACTTAGAACCCGGGTCGGCACCATAAAAGATATCACATTTTTTCATGAAAGATTTAAAAACGAACGTTCTCCATGAAAGATATCACATTTTTTTAGACGTTACTATAAGAAGAATGTTAAGTGGTCCTGTTTCCTGTTTCGATCCCATCAGCCCAGAAGCCGACTCAGGTGGCCTGATAAGAAGCATGGGCTGATAACAACCATTTGGGCCAACGGTATGCACTGGCCCTGTTTTTCCCCTCTTTCTTTTGAGCAGTTCCGGCCCCAGAGTATGGATTGGAGGGTACTTTATCGTGGCAGTTACTCAGTGAGTGGCTGTGAGTGATGATCAAAAAAGAAACACACTCAAAATACTACTCCCTCCGTTTTAAATTATAGTTCGTTTGACTTTTTTTTCCTAAGTTTGACCACTCAACTTATTCAAAAAATTTACGCAAAAATAGTCAAATTTAAGTCATTCTTAAATATCATTTGTTAATAAAGCAAGCCACAAGAAAAAAAGTGATATTTTCCACAAAATTTTGAATAAGATGAGTGGTCAAAGTTGAGGTTGAAAAAGTCAAAAGAACTACAATTTGGAACGGATTTAGTATTTCCTTGTGCTCATTTTACATACTATAGGACCTAGAGAGCACAGTGATCCTTCTAAATCAATTATGTGACTTGGACTGTATAGAAACTGATGATTTTATGTTGATGATTTAGACTTGTCATCAGGAATCGGTGGTTGGCAACTGAAGCTTTGATTATGCTTCCTGTCTGATACGATCACTGTAGGTATCCCTATGGTTGTACCTTGCTTTAGATTAGACTTTCAGATGGCTCTGATTTCTTCCAGGTTTCCCTATACAGAGGTCGTCCAGAGCAATTATATAAGTTGTAAATACTTAAGTAGGATAAGTATGGTCTGTTCAAAAATGGCATGGGCTATGGAGCTTTTGAGGTGGATGTGATTGTGCTTTATTGGAACTGCAGTGGGGATTGATATTCTGAATTTGACCTTGAGTAATTTGGGAGTGTGGAAGCTAGGGACTTATACACTTGTACAGCAGATGTTGTTGAAGCCTTGTCAATAACAGATGGCTACTAATAACAGAAAAAATACATGGTCTTTATAGATCAGTACTTTCTTTGGATTATAAAATGGTAAAGATATGCATGCGTGTCAAAAATTGGATTTCTCTTTCTCTAAGTTTGTAATCACTAGGCACACAGGAAAATAACAGAGTAAATGTCTCTCTCTCTCTCTCTCTCTCTCTCTAAGTTTGTAATCTCTAGGCACACAGGAAAAGAAGAGTAAATCGTCATATGTGCATGGATGACAGTAGCAACTTCTGGAGGTTCTTCAATTGAGCATGGTTCTGGTGGTCGCCAAATATGTAACTTTAGTTTGAAGCAAGCCGTAATAGCAATTTGTGGACATGTGTCTGAATAAATTAGAAAAAAACTTCCAGATGGATCATTGATACAAAACTATGCTTCCAAGGAAAAAAAAAAATGAGAAGAATGCAAAATATTGATAGGCTTTACATAATGGCCTAGAAATGCAGATGTGGAAAAAAGTTTGCCTACAGTGATGAACATATTTATCAAGGAAATTAGAGGCACACATACTTGTCTCAGTACACTATCCATGGCTATACAGTTTTGGTCTCTTCCGACTTCGTTTCTTTGTTTCTAACCTACAGTTTTGGGGATGTAATTCAGTTAAAGATCCTATTACATGGAAGGCCGTTTTCATGGAGACCCTGATCCATACAGGACAGTTCACAAGTAATCCCACGCCAACATAGAAACTCAGAAAGCAACCAAATCGCTCTCTAACTGCATTTTGTGACAGCACGGAGAGATCCTAACACATGGAAGGCCATTTTAGATTCCAAATTTTAGAGTAACAATGTGCAATTGCCGATATAAATAAAATGATAGTGAACAAAGAGAGAACATAACTCTTTCAAAACCAACGGAAGGAGATAATTTACCTACTGCAGGAATGAAACATGGTTGTCTTTTAAGAGAAAAATTTTGGTAGGTAAACTGCACCCATCATGAAGTCAACTCTGCTCCCCAAAAAGGAAATTGCATTTAAGACGATTGTCTTGCTGGAATAGTTTTGCATCCTAACCCCTTTAGAATTTACAAAACCTTTTGGTAATTTGATGTTTAGCTGATTCTCAGGCAGGAGGACACATGACACAGCCAATAAACAATAATGCAGGTACATAGTTTGTCTGCTACCCTCCACATTTTCAGACCTAAAGCAGGAATACATGTGAAGAACCGAACAAAATCACTTCCCAATAGGATACCGTCACTTCTTAAAATCAAAACTCAACTAAGTTGACAAAAATAAGTACTTACTGAAGATGGAATTAGTATGATCTCTATCTGAACAGGATTAGAAGAAATATGGTCTCCCAATGAGTTCAACCAGGGTTCCCTTGACTGATGCCTTTTTCAAAAATTGAAAATTTGATCAACAAGTAGCTCGCCAGGAACTAGTGGCCTTAATAGTATTGCAGGAGTCAGCTTTCAGCCTAGTCGAGTATCCAAAGTTCAGAACTTTTGTGGCTGCTCTAAATCCATGGTTCAAACAAGTTTCTAGAACTACCATTAGGTCTGACTGAGTTGATATTTTTTTGAAAAATTGGCAGGAGCTTTGCCTTTCAATTAAGAGACAGAAAGCGTTAATCATGTACAAACAAAAGCCAGGGTAAACACACCCAGGGGACCAGGAAAGAGATAGGCTCTCTCCAAACACTAAACCACCTCTAGCCGAATGCTCTCTTGTTTGGTCAATGTTGTCTTTGATCCTTGTTGCTACTTGCATCACTGATTCAGAGAAACTACATTAATACATATGACGAAGGAAAAACAGTCCTATGGAATGTGCTGCAAAACTCGGTCTCTAGAGTTTCTCTCATTGCTGATTTGTGGGCCTCAAACCAGACACTGGACTACTTGTGTGTGACCTGCCACTATATTAGTGAGAGCTAGAATATTTTAAAAAGATTGTAAAGTTCACTCTAGTAGAGACCCCTCCTGATGTTTGGAATCTATTCAATGCCATGTTGCAAACCCTCCAAAATTGGAATATACTAGAAAACAAAGTGTACGCAACCACATTGGACAATGTGTCAGTAAACAATAATTTTGTTACTACATTGAAAACCTTGTCTCCAAGGGTCGATTGCTTCGCAAACAAAAATTGTTTCATTGTTGTTGTGCAGCTCATGTGTTTTAATATCATACTGTAACGGGGTTTTAACGCCATAAGTAGTTGTTGATGGAGAACTAGGGTTCCACGCCAAGCACACCGGGAGGGCCTTGGACGCCCATGGAGGTTGCACACAACCTCAAAACGGTGAGAACCATAGCGTGATCGACCACGAATGATCAAGAGATCGTTAGGGCCGATGTAGAGCTCAGTTTCGACCGGGAAAACCTCTGAACGCACCTCCGGGAAGACCCGTCGGGAGGGCGCGCACAAGAGGGGTGCTCTAGGATCGGCAAGGCCACCTAGAACGCCGACAAAATTCGCGGAGAACACCGCCGGACAGCAGGGTAGAGGGGTTGAGAGAAGGTAATTAGGGTTTGGTTGTCGTGTTGTGACGATTGGATGTAGATGAGATCAAATCGGCCATGAACCTCTTTATTATATAGAGAGAGGGTCGTCTTATCCTTTTAGAAAACCGTTCTTGGGCGTTTTCAATCTACAAAACCGATCAAAACACGATTTAGGAAACAATCGGTTGGATCTCGTGACGGACCACTGACCCATCACGCGGCCGGACGCTGGACCGGACGCGCCGATGCTAGCGTCCGGTCACTTCGAAGAAACCTGCGGCCCGCGCCAAAAACGCCATGTTTGATCGGACGCTAGGACCGACGCCAGCGCAGAGTCGGCGTCCGGTCACTTCGAGAGAGGCTTGTATCACGGCACACAACCCGGACGCTGGACCGGACGCACATGAGCCAGCGTCCGGTCACTTCGAGGGACGCCTGTAACGCGACACACGACCGGACGCCGGATCAGACGTGCAGGCTCCAACGTCCGGTCACTTCCAGAGACGCCCGTTTGATTTTCCGATTTGAGCATCTTAATTTTGGCTAAGTCTGGAATTTTACCGTGCCTTAGTCCAAGCCAATTTTAGGTGTCAACAGTAGTGCTACTAGAAACATTAGAGAGTGTTAGGTATGTTAAAAACTTACAGCCTCACAAAGAGAGGTTTGAACTTATGGTTGAGAAATGTTCTATTCCAGTTGATAAACCCCTCCGCTAGATTTGTCACCGGAGAATTCGACCTATCATATGTTTGAAGTATAGGAGAGCGGATGAAGCTTTAATGTAGAATGACTCACAATACACACATGAGTCTTCTCCTGATGATTGTAAGATGGAAAATAAGCTTTGTAACCTATTAGAATCATTCTATGATGCCATTATGGTAATATCCGGCTCAAATTATCCAACTTTAGATCACTACTTTCATCAAATTTGCGAGGCAAAGAAAGAATTAGAGAAACAAGCCTCAAATCCAGATTTGGTTAAACAATGGTTCATAAGATGAAGGACAAATTCAAAAAAAAAAATGAGATCTTTCATATTTAAATATTTGTCTTCCTGTTATTTTGAATCCTTATTTGTCTTCAAGATTGAATTATTTGTTCATAATATGTTTGTATGTAGACATAAACAAACTATTTTTTCCATTTTTCTAATTTTCAGATAGCACGCGCGATAATATAACTAGAAATATAGTTGGGGATCATCGAGACTGCATTTATTTGGGTTCCAAATCCTCTAGTTAGTTCTATTAGACTACTACTGATTAATTGTGAGATTACTGGCAGATATTTTTTCTTCTACTAGAATATCTAGTCAGTACGATGATTAGTGTTAACTAATGCACTATGCAATTTGTAGATTGTTAAATTCAGTATATAGTAGTCTTAGCTCTTTTAGTCCTTATAGCCTTAGCTCTTTTATGATCGTTTATGTTATTGTCAGCCTAAACCTTGAACCCCTTGGTCGTCGCCTGAAGCGACCAACCATAGAATGCACAAGGACAAATGCAAAATGATAGGAAATGGTATAAGGTGTATTGCTTGAATATCAATCGTGTCTTACAAACCTATCAAGAGGGTTATTTATACCTGCCCGTTGGCCGTTTCATGACCATTCTACCCCTCCAACTACTGGGCCTAGCTCTGAGAATATCCTATGCTTTTTGGGGCAACATTGTCCGAGCGCCAGCCAAACACCCCCATGCACTGAGCCGAGCTCGGTGGGGCCTCCTCACGTTGGCCCACGCGGCCGGGATCGTTGACGGCTCCCGCCTTTGCCACAATCGGTCAAGCAAAAGATTGGACCTTGTTCATTGTTAGTGCAAAAACAACTCCATACCATTGAACACCCACTCGGTGTTGCCTCGCCTGGCTACAGGTTTTCACTATGCTGACAATCCAACCGTCAAAAGAGTGAACCACACGTGGCCAAACACCCACGAATGAGCACGGTACCTGGCCTCAAGCGAGGACATGCTCGCCACGAACCAGCCTCCGGTCCGCCTCTTCAAGCGCTTGACCGCGGAGGAGATGGTGGAACGACGACGACCAGCCTCTGCTAAAACTGTGACAAGTCGTTTGCACGTCGGCACAAGTGCAAGCACCTGTTTGAAATCGCCGCCCTAACGACAGCGAACTGGAGGAAGCTAACCAAAGCCTCACGTGATGATGATCGGCACGAGTAAGATTCACGTCCACGCACTACTACAAAACCCAACATTAGGGGCAGTGATGATGTACATCGGGGCGGTTTTCCCCAAATCCTAAACAAGCGCCCCTCAGATTTCGTATTTTCAAAATTCAAAAAAAAAATTTTTAAATAACAAAAGATTTTTTTTTTTAATCGGGAGGACCACCGCCCACCACCCACATCCCTTACACATGGTAATTTTTCAGGCTTTTTGCAAATGTTGCGCCCCCAAGATTCGAACCGGCGACCTTGAGGTACACACTTGTATGTGTCCATATCTCATTCCACGTCCCTCATATATTATACAAATCCAGAAAGTGTAAATTGACTATTTGAGACCCTAAACGGATTCGAACTAAAAAGTGGTCAACTACAAAGTTTCACAACTTTTCGAGATCTACATTTCATATTTAGGAAGTTTTTCCGTCCGAGGTCGTTTTCTTAAATTTGAATTTCAAATTTGAGACATTTGAACACTGACTTTTGCATGACTAGATGATTTCGAACTAAAAAGTGGTCAACTACAAGGTTTCATAACTTTTCGAGATCTACATTTCATATTTAGAAAGTTTTTCCGTCTGAGGTCGTTTACGAAATTTGAATTTCAAATTTGAGACATTTGAACACAACTTTTGCATGACTAGATGATTTCGAACTAAAAAGTGGTCAACTACAAAGTTTCATAACGTTTCGAGATCTACATTTCATATTTAGGAAGTGTTTCCGTCCGAGGTTGTTTACAAAATTTTAATTTTTAGTGCCTCATTTTAAAATTCGGCAACCCACTGTAGGGGCGTCTTAATATAGAGCCGCCCCTATTGTTGACCACGAGGGGGGGCCGGTGATTGAACCGCCCTTGATAACAAGAGGGGGGCGGTTGGTACACACGAGTCGCCCCTAATGTGTCAACAGTAGGAGCGGTTCGTTACTACCCAGATTTTCGCATACATTAGGGCGGCTCAAGTATGAGCCGCCCTAATATAAATGTCGTGCTCCCTTAGTTGGCTTTTTGTAGTAGTGACGGACGCAACACACGAATACATACCCGATAGACCAGGTATAAGATCTCACTTGATCGGTAATCTATCGCTGGTGAACATTCACTGCATCCATCATCCATGCTTTGTGGAAACCTTTCTCGTCCCTACTAGTGGCGGAGCCTCACGGGGAGGGGAGTGCCCCATCACTGGATATTTTTTTTTTCAACACCAAGTTTATCGACATAAGCTAATGAACGGCCCTCTGATCCAACGGCACAAGCTAGGGGTTGTAAAATAGAAGGAGGCATGGTGAGCAGCCTCGACCGATTAAAATGGCAGTAAAATGGGCAATAGATATGGCCATTGATCTATGGCAAATTTCATAGCAACAATCGGCAACCAAGACACCGAGCAGTGAAATGCACCGGAAACAGCCACCCGAGGGCTGGGTGAAATGTAATGTTGATGGAGCTTTTTATGAAGACCGACGGCATGGAGCGACAGGTGTTGGCGCTGAGCGTTTTGAGGTAGGCCAAGCAAAGTGGTATGAGCATGGTCTTGATGCACTTACGATGGAGGCACTCGCTTGCCAAGATAGCTTGATTATGGCGCAACATGCAGGGGTTCAGAAAATTTGGTTAGAAACTAACTGTCAAGACTTGGTGTGTTTGTGGAATGAAGAAAGGAATCAGAGATCTGTTGTGATTTCAGGATTTCAAATTTTCATTCATTAGCAGAAAGTGTAATAAAGTAGCTCATACTTTGGCTAAGCAGGTCACAGATAGTGCACAGTTCATGTGGTGGCATATAAGCCCAGTGTGTATCGTTAGTATGTTGATCGAAGATTGTAACCCTAGAACATTATAATGAATTAATCCCCCTAGTCGTAAAAAAAAAAAAAAAAAATAGGGGTTGTTTGGTTTGGCCATTCACATCACAAAAGGTGTGGGCGTGGCCACTAAAGTGTAGCATGCTGTGGCGAGGAATGAGCCACCACACCGCATGGCAGCCTAAACTTAGACCTCATCCAAACAGCTGGCGGCCACCGGTGTGGCGTGGCAAGGGGTGGCGCTCAACCAAACACCCCCCTTGATCTCCAGGTTTAGAAGGCACAAGTGAGCGATTCGCTCCCGCTCGCGTTTTACTTGACTCTCAGCTCTGCCGCTGGTCCCTTTTACTTGCTGTATGTACTACTAGTAAATGGTGTTGATTGCAACAACGTACGTACGGAGTAGGAGTACTGGTAGTACTGTATTTACTGTAGTGGAAGGAGGTGACAGGCCTACTTGACAGAGAGGAGGACCACGAGGCCGTGCCGTTGCCGTTGCCGTTGCCGCGGCATCGTATCGTTATGTGAGCAGTACGTACGGTACAGGGTACACGTATTTCCGTCGCTCGCTCCTGTCCCGACCCGTATAATGTGGTGGAGTACATACCCGTTGTCCGTAGCCCCGTCAGTATATATGGCCATCGGGCCGTGCCGCCCGGCCCCTCGGTGGCCCGTCGTCGTGCCGCGCCGCCCGCCTAGTATCGTGCCGCACCGGGCCATCGCGCCTATCGGGCCGTGCCTTGCCGTGCCGTGCGGCCTCCGGCCCAAGGCACGGTCCGTGGGCCGATTTTCCGTGCCGTGCCGCCCGCTGGGCCCGGTGAATTTAACGGGCCATGCCGCCCGCGCCCCACGTGAGAGGGAAGAGGGAAAGCAGAGAGCGCCGCCACCACCGGGCGAGCGATCCGCCACCCAAAAGGTTGACCGCCGCCACCGGCAAGAGAGGTGGCCGCCGCCGCCCGCCCGATCCGGGCGAGCCGACCGGCACGCAAATCTCCCGCCGGCTGAAGCGTAGGCGTGGAGGAGGCCGCGGGCGAGCTCGGGCCGTGGCCGCCGCCGCCGGAAAGGCTTCCGGCGGGCGACCTTCATGGCTTCACCTCGCTGACACGGCCAGCGAGGTCGCGAGCGGCTCCCGACGGCCGACGCGGGACCTTCACGGCGGCTTCACCTAGTCGCGGTCGCAAGTGGGATGCGGGCGGCGCGACTACGATGGACGAGATAGGTTGGGCTGCTGGGGTTGAGGAGATGGAGGCCTTTAGAGGATGGTAGGGTTAGGAAATAAAAGCTATGGGTCGGGCCAAATTTCAGAATATTGTTAATAGAACGGGCCACCACCGCGCCAACACGTGACGGGCGCGCCGCGGCGTCGCCACGCCAAGGCGACGACGCCCGCACGGCCCGTGCTTCACGGGCGGGCCGCCCGGCACGCTGCGTCGTCGTCGCGGCGCGCGCTATCGCCGTGCCGTGCCACCGGTTGTCGGTCGGGCCAACAGCCCACGGGCTGCATGGCCATATATACCCGTCAGTTGACCCGATCCATCACCCATGTGCTTGCTCGTCCGGCTGTTTCCAAGTCCATCCATTCAGTGCCCAAGTGGGCGTACACCTACTCTGATTCCGATGGACCCAGGTCCGGTGCTTGACTTGACCTGCGTGTGCTCGTGCCTGTCTGTCGGCGAACCAAGCAGCATGTTGCGTTGCGTCCGTGGACGTGGTGGACACTGGACACCCACACCACACCTGACGCCCCGCCCCCGTTCCGTTCAGTCTCCCAACACCCCAACTGCAACCAGCCGCGCCCGTCCGGCCACCCAACCACGGATTTGGATCGGCTGACTTCACGGAAACGACGTCTGGCTGAAGTCAAGGAAATCGAACCGTTCATTTACATCCAATGGTTCAACTCTTCACGCTTCCAAGCCACGCAGCTAGTCCGGCCCATTGAAGCCCAACAGAGCACACTTCGTTCCCAGTTGCTCTTCTTCGCTCGTTCCGCCACCAAATCAGCAATGGAGCACGCGCCCCTCGCCACCGGCGGCGCACGCGCTCCCCACCGGAGCCCCTGCTCGTCAGCAGAACCCCGGCCGCCGCCCTGGAGCCCCCGCCACCGTCTCGCGCCGAAGCCCCTGTCCCCCTCTGGAGGACGCGCCCGCCGTGCCGGAGCCCCTGCCCCCGCCGGTGGACGTGCCCGCCGTGCCGGAGCCCCACCCGCGCTGAAGCCTTTGCCCCGTGCCGGAGCGCGAGCGCCACACCGGTGTCCCTGCCCCCGCCGGCGCTCACTGCCACCACGCCAGCTGTTGATTCTTCTCTGATTTGTACCCTCTATTTTTGATTGCAGGGTGTCTGGATGCTTGCACTTAACACTGATGAGTGCACTGAACCTGTTGAGTCGATGGATGGACTGAACGCTGAAGTGGGCGAGAAGGACATGCAGATCATGATTGATTGTCGCTGCAATGTTGTAGTGATCAGACTGTACCAGTCTCTTTTAGAAAGCAATGTGTGTGTGTGGGAAATCCGTGTGTATGTGCCTTCCTGTATGTTCCCAGAATACAAGTGACTACATGTAGGAAGCAATGTGTGTATGTGCGTGCTTGTATGTTCCCAGAATCCAAATGAATACATGTATGGTTCTGAATGAATGTTCCCAGATTCCAGCAACATTCATATGGTTCTGAATATATGGTTCTGAATGATAAGAGTAACAGAAATATATTATGCTACAATATAGAAAAGGCATTGCTGATGTCCTTGTACTATATATATTATGCTACAATATAGAGATCCATGTACTACTGCTTCTACTATCAAGGGCATATGAAGCTGCACAAAATGGATCCTGGTTGTACTTTGCAATTCATCACCAAACCAAAAGCTCCAAAAAAGCACCTCCCTCTTATTAGAAATCAACATTAAGATCACAAGTGCTTTCTCTCTGCAGAATAAAAGGACAAGGTTATTAAACTCTGCACTTGAAATGAAAAATCATCACTTTGAAAAATTACCATCAATAGTTCAGAGAAGGAATTGATTGTCGAGTATGATTCAGTCATCCCTTTGTTGGGCCATGAAGTACTAGGAGGAGGAGGCATATCCTGTACTGTTATAGTTTCTTGTGTGAATTTTGTAGTTTCTTGTGCCTATCAATAAATGAGAATAAAAATTACACACAACTGAATATTTTGACAACTAAACACAAATTATGTTTTTTGGTGCTGATACATACCGTTGAACCCATATCCTTCTTCGTGTTGCCTTTCTTCACAAATTTGCGCTTCTTATCAAGCCAAGTTCTTTTATGCTTTTGAGGTTTTTGTTTGCACATCCTTTTTCTTCAGACGTGCCGTACTCACCAAATCACTTGAGGGAGTAATATTCGGGGAACCGTGGATCGCCTCCACATTATTAGTGGAACTATTAATTTCTTCTTCAACTTGCTTGCTAAGAATGTCAAGTGCATTGTTTACTAACAAGATGCACCCCCGGATGGTCGGGCTGCTCTATGTGCTATATTCTGAAATTTGTGAGACATATCTTTGTAATGCATCGTTCGTCTAATCTTGGATTCTCTATTATGTCTCGCCTTTGATGTCTTGTATTGTGCCGCTACGTGCTTCACGTGTCCATCGCTTCAAGACATATTGTGTGGGCAGTAATTTGATATTCATCAAATCAAGAACTTTTAGAGCATGTGCACACAATATTCCAAATCTACTAAATTGTCCACAACCGCATATACTAGTTTGTTGTACAGGGATCACCAATAACTTTATACTCCTTCTCCAATGTGCAAGTTCCATCAAAACTCCCAATTGACACAAGATATTCATGGTTACCTTCTAATGCCACGGTGCGTCTTTGCCATGGACCTTTCATATTCACCTTGAAAAGCTTAGAATATTACTGGTGTGTACAAACTTGCTAACTTGGATTAGCATAGGTGTCCTCATTTTGATTCTAGGTAATTTTTTCCTTGATTGAAATTCGCAATGTAGCTCATTATTTCTTTTATCTTCTACCAACCTTTCAAAATGCTTAAGAAACCGAATTATATCAAAATCAGATTTGAAATGTCTCTTTAGGTCGCTATTTAGACTCTCACTCAATTGTGTGCTTCTCATACCTAATGTGTAGACATCCGTCATGAAACATTCAGCCCATTTTTTTTCTTTCAACTTATATATACCATCCAACCAAGATTGCTTGCTCGTTTTTGTCCTCATCATATTAAATTCATGATCAAATGTTGCCTCATCTTCATACTCATACATACATGTACTAAAAATCTGCGGAGAATACTAGGCTCCTTGCTGCCTTCATCTACATTTTTTGTCGAAGATCTTGTTTTTTTTTCTTGCTGCCCTCAACTATATTTTTAGGAGAACCACTTGACTCTTCATTGTCGTTCAACGAGATGTTTGACAAAGATTCTCGCATAATGTGGAATGTACACAAACCATGTCATGCTTCCGAAAACACCTCCTTAATCGCTTTTCCCATTGCATAATCTTGATCGGTATAGATTGATTTTTTGGTTGCTTTCCATTATGTGCTTTCAAGAAGGTCAAAAATAACCACTTGAATGACTCAAATGTCTCATCATACATTAGAGTAGCACCAAAAATCAAAGTTTCCCTAAAATGATTAAACCCAACAAATACACCGAAAGGCCTACTCTCCCCTGTTTGTTCCAAAAGTAGTGTCAAAACTAACAACATCACCAAAATATGCATAATCGCTGAGCATTTTAGCATCAGCCCGGAAAAATATTTGCTATTTGTTCTTCTCGGTCCATTTGCGATGCATATTGGAATGACGGGTTCTCGCAATTTTCTCCTCGAAAATACATAAGCATGCTTCCTCGCTTGACCATATGCCATCTCCCGTTGTCGCTTGCCTCGTAAATAGTTCTTGTGATCTCGTAGTGTGTAATCGAGATTTAGTGAGCCACCCACTTGGATAGTAGCCAACTCATGTGCCAATTTGGGTCGACCCCGCATCATCGGCCGTCTCAATCTCAAACCCTTGTAAATCTGAAATTTTTCTTTGAGACACCATCAAGTGTGAGGTTTGTGGCAATCAAGGATGTGATTGTGTTCCAAAATCAAATCGGTCACTTTATAATTCCCCTTCTCTCGGTCCAAAGACAAGACCCATGCGAACTTGACAATCGGTTCGAGTTTCAAATCTTGGACACTTGATTATACGCACTCTTTATCTTCCACTCTATGACCCTCATTTGCACAAACATATCTGCAGGATCTAACCTTTCCATCCGATTTTCTTGTGTTTGTGTATCGTTTTCTAACCTCAAAGCCCTTTTTGACCTCCATAACTAACCCAAAACATCCATGCCTCATTTAGATTACTGAATTCCATGCCAACTTGAGGTAATAAGCCATGAATGAAACACTCTCTACAAATAGAAATATTAATGAAAAGATGTTATGTCTACTGCCAAGTAAAAAAATTTGAACAACTATGGGATCAAATGGACAAAAAGAATAGTCATGGTGTAACACACACCTTTTTCTCTTCCGTCTTTAATATTCAGATTTAGTTTTGATGCAGATTTTCCATCTCAATCAAGCGATTTTCCATTGAATCAAACCCTAAACAATTGAATGAGTCACTAGAGAGGACGAAGGAACCAAATCAGATTAAGCCGGAGCCTGAGCACCCGGGTACGTGAGCACGCACGTGAGGACGCTTGATCGAGAGGATGGCCGCCAGGTGAGCACACACGTGAGAATGCAGATCGAGACGATGGAGCACCCAGACGACGAGACGATCGCCTGTGCCCGCCTTCCCCACGGCTCGCGCCAAAAAGCACGACCAGGGGCGTGCCAAAATTACCGTGACCCGCGCAAATAAACGAGGTGAAAAAAATCGAGCAAAAAACAGGCCGTCATGGGTCGACCAAATAGCCGCAACGATATTCATCTCTTGCGGCCGTCCGATGGGAGCGGACGGACCGATTTCCTTGACTTCAGCCGGGGCGTCAAGCTCGTGAAGTCACCGATCCAAATCCCCCAACCACCCAACCCAACCCAACCCAACCCGGTGGTGCTCGGCAGTGGGCGAGCTATTAACTTTTGACGCCTAGGGCCGCTATCAAAACGCACGTAGCGCTCGCATAGAGTCAAATACCGCCCGACCGGTTTAATACCGATAGATAACACAACTTGTTTATAAATGCATAACTTTAGATTATATCTTACTTTCATACTTAAATCCACAAAGATAGTTGACAGAAACATGAAAATTAACAAGAGATCAGGAAGAGTTTAACAAGAGATTAGAAATTAAAACTATAGAAATTAGAAGGATAAAGGATTACACTTTGCCTTCTTACCACTTACCAGGATGGTAGGATCAGTCTTCAGTGGTGGATCAACCGATCAAGCCCCGATCAAAGATGCTTGATGCCTACTGCCTACGGTGATCAAGGTCCAAGGACTGACTGAACCGAGGTTTCACTCTGGCACGATCGATCCCTCTCCACTGGTGCTTGAAGCCTTGATCGATCCACTCCAGGACTGCCCGTCTCCTCTGATCAGGTCAGCTGACGGCGGCCAACAGCAGGGCTGCAGGCAGGCAGCGGGCAACAGAGGGCGTCCAGCGGCGCGCCTGCGTCCAGCGGCGGGCGGCAGGAGGCGGCGTGGCGTCCAGCGGCCAGGAGGGGCGCGGCCGCGCGGCGGGAGGCGATGCGGCGTCCGTCGGCGCGTCGCACGGAGTGACGGAGTCGTACGAGTCGATTCAGTTTCGCGCGCGAGGAAGGCCGCCGTGTCGAACACATTCTACTCTGGATCGCTGTGGACTGCGCTCCTGGGCCAACGAATTCGGCCCAAAACAGAAAATTTACTAAACATTTTTTGGGCCGCGACTAGGGCCACGGCCCTACTGGCCCCTAGGCCCATATCCGCCCCTGGTGCTCAGGTTTCGACAGGTGGCGCCCCGCCGCCGCACGTACGCCGACGCATCGCACCTACCCCGCTGCCACTGGCGGCGGCCGGCGGCTAAACGCTTCGGAATTGGATCGCGTCCCTCCGCGGTGGCAAGGAAGACCACTTGCACGCCCAAACCCAAACCCAAGCCATCCGGCCAGTTTCTTTTGCAGGCAGAGGCAGCCAGGCAGGGAAACCAAGTCTGACTAGTCAAAGCGGGAGATGAGTACGGAGCTTGCTAGTTTACTCCAATCCAAATCCAAAATCACGCTGCACAGTAACTGAGACATTTACATCCACCGCGTGCCGATATTTGAACTTTGAAGATGTGGATGGATACGCATACATACAGCTAGCAAAACCCCAGGCAGGCTGTAAAGGCTTCTCCTCTCCGCCTCCGCCTTTAGTAAACTGCACCGGAACGTGGGGCTCGTCATCACCATCGCGTGCGCCACTGACGCCAAAAGTACATGCTTCCCCTCGCAATTCATTTCTACTACTTGTCCATGGCAAAACTACTCACACCACCGAGTCCGGAGTGCCAATCCCCTCCCCTCTTGCCACTAGTACTTCATTTCAGCACAACCCTTGGCGCCCTTACTCCATGGACTCAATCTAGGGCAAACACTACCCTGATGCACAATTAAGACGCTTTGTGGACGTATAAGTAGTACAATGTACTACCGCCAATTCCTCGCAAAATAAATTGTACTGCCGGTAATAAAAGAAAAGAGTAGCTGAGGCGTGCAGCTGCCAGTGCAGTACAGCCTTGCCCGGCTCAAACAAGTAAACGTGCCACCCGTGAGCGCGCATGCATGGGTACCCACTGTAGAGAAGGAGAGCAATGTATCGTCTCGTTCCATGGACACGAGAAATGTTTGAACCAACCTACTACTGCGTTTCTCTGCTTCGCATAAATACCGCACGCAGTTGAAACATCACACTATGTTTGAGATACCGTTCCACGAGTCCTTCACGAGTAGTAGGATCGAAAAATGAAACTTGCAACTCAACAAACTACACTCACATTTGGATTCTTGATACACTATTGCCCAAAGCATTGCGCACAGCAGCCGAATTCTACTCGAAAAGCATTTCCCATTTTGAGCTGGGAGGGAGAGGGACGACATTTCCGCTCAGGCCTGATCCGGCGCCATCATTTTCGCCCTGGCAGCTAATCAATCAATCACTTTGAACGCAGGCGGCGGGCTGCTCTGCTGCGGAGGCTTGACACCTCACCACGCACACACACATGAATGCCAAGCACTGAGGATGAGGAGATGCGACTCCTGTCCTGCAAGTACAACGCACGCGGCCAGCCACCTGCCTGCTACCCGACAAACCAAAGCAAAGCAAACGCACCCGTCCGTCCGTTCAGGTTCAGTTCCTCCCACACTGGAGTGAGTGAGTGTGAGAGTGACCGACTCAACTCATGAGTGTGTGTGTCTGCAAGGGCGGCACTAGTATACTAGTCAAACCAACCATTAGCACGCAAGCATATACTCCTACTGTACTTTAAACATCAATCAACCAAACCAAAGCAACGCCGTCGTCGTCATCAGCAGTACAAGCAGAGTGATCAGATCAGGCACAGTAGTATACACAATGGATGGAATGGAATGGAATGCAACCCTCAAATCAACATCACGAACATCATCAGTTCATCACCATCCGCTAATTAAATTAAATTGTACACATCCACATTAGCAGCTCACTACTAATCAACACAGGACAGAACAGCACCCACTCAAGCTTCCCCTAAGCAGCTTACTAGCTTACAACAGATCCAGCAGCAGCACATCACGACACAGGAACACACAATGGTAGAGTACCTCAACTGAACACGACATCAAATCCATCCTCCTAATTACTCCATTAATTCATCCGACGAACGAACGACCGACGACGACAATTAGATGAAGCAAAGGAAACCAAGTCTACCAACAGCTGCAGCAGGGACGACGAATTGCTACTCCCTAACCAGCCAGCCAACCAACCAACCAATCCGTCCTCCTCACAACCAGCAGCATCAAGCCGCGGCCGTCTCGCTGGGGACGACGGGGCGTACCTTTGGGTGGCCTTCCACGGCCACGCTTGACGGGTGTGGATCCATCTCCAGCGGGAGCCGGAGCCGGTGCGGGCTTGGGCTTGGGAGCCGCCGCGGCGCCGTCCTCAGTCTTGGCCTTCTTGGGCGGGCGTCCACGGGCCTTGGGCATGCCAGCCGTGGCCTGCTTGACGGCCGCCTCGAGCGGGTTCTTGGGCTTGGGCGGGCGCCCACGGCCGCGCCCCCGTCCCTCCCGTGGACGACGCCGGCGACTTGGGTGGCGGCTTGGGGGCGTTGGGGTCCTTGGCGGGCGCCCGCGCCCGCGCTTCTGCGGCGCGTCGGGGAGTCGGCGCGGAAATAGTTGTTCTTCATGAAGATTAGCTCCCCCTGACTCCTTCATACGGGAGAGGTGCGCCGTCAGGAGAGAGGAGTGTGCAGGTGGGAGCTCGCCGTACTTCTCCTCCATGAACTTGCTGATGGCGGACTTGTTGGAGCCGTTCTTGTCGCCCAGACCGTCGATCGCCGCCAGGATCATCTGTGGATAGCAAGCGAGAAACACGGCGCATCGTCCGCACGTTTAGGGAGGGGAAGAAGCTCACTCCATTTTGCATCGCAACAACAGAGAGCGCAAAACCGGGAAAAGAAACTTTTTTTTTTTTTTTTTGCTTATTTTTGGTCCAACAAACGAACAGGAACGAACGAAAGAAACCACCATGGAAAACGCATCGAGGAAGGCGGCGCAACGAATCCGGCTACATCCGAGGACCAGAACGAATCCGGGCAAGAACAGCGCAAGAACGAGCAATAAAAAAAGAAAAGAGACGGCGTAGAAAGAAGCGGACAGAGGGGTCTCCTCTCACCTCGGGGTAGGGCGGGATCGGGGACGGCTTGGCGGCTTCCTCGGTGGCCATGGCGACGACGCACGCACGACGGGACGGGACGGAGGCGGCGAGCAAGACGACGACGAGCCCTTCTCCTTGCCGAGATGCGGTGCGGGATGAATTATTTTGCTCGGAGGAGGATATATGAAAGCGGATTTGGATCAGGCAGAGGCAGAGGCAGGATAGGAGAGGAGAGGAGCCTCGCCCCCGCTCCGTTTCTTTACTATTTTTCCCTTGGTTTTTCGGATGTGTCTGCAGGGAGAGTGAGAGTGAGCAGATGAGGACGCGGCCGCGCGGACGGCCTGGATCGATCGGGCCGGCGGGATCGGACGGCAGGGAGGGGCGAGCACGCGGATCGCTGACGTGGCGGGGACGGTGTCCGCGCGCGCGAGCCCGCCAGCCCCGCTTTAGTTTTTGTACGCTTTTGTCTGGGCCTGCACTGGCTTTTAGACTGAGACAAGGAAATGACCGGGATGACCTCCGGTTTCGCCCTCTATTTTTTTTCCAAAACAAGTGTTTTATTCTTTTTTTGCAGTGGTCTATTCCCGGTTCGACCAAAATAACTCAATTTTTCATTTTTAATTCCCATTAATGTTATTTTTAATCTAAAACGGTATTTTTTTTCCAACACAAATCTTTTCGCCGCACCAACTATGCACTAGTGTGGTCGGCGCCATGAGGCGCCGTTGATGCCTAGTATGGTCCATGTTGCACCACCTGTCCCACTTCTCGCCGTTGACGCCTAGCATGGTTCATGTTACACCACGGTCCACTCTTCTTCAATGCTGCTAGCATGGCTAGGAATGTCGCGTCGTTGACAAGCATGGCTCCGCATGCCACCTCCACACTCCACTCTTCAATGTTGCTAGCGTGTCGCATGCCACGCCGTTGACGCCTAGCATGGCCCGGCATGCCGCGCCACGCCCACTCTTCAATGCCGCTAGCGTGGTCCGGGCATGCCGCCTGCATCAGCCTAGCATGGCCTGCATGCCGCGCCACGCCCACTCTTCAAAGGTGCTAGCGTGGCGAGGCATGCCACGCCGTTGACAGCTAGCATGGTCGGGCATGCCGCGCCACGCCCACTCTTCAATGCCGCTAGCGTGGGTCGGGCATGCCTCATCATTGCCGCCTAGCAAGGCCGAGCATGCTTCGCCACGCTCAAGGCTCAACACTCAATGCCGCTAGCTTTGCCGCATATATCGCGCCACGCTTCATGACATGTCTCTCGGGGTCCCTCGCTTCTAATAGATTAAAATAATTTGATTACTTTTATAAAAAAAAAAAAGTAATATTAGCACTTGTATGTATGTCTTGCTTAATTTATATTGCATATGAATTGAACACTTAGTGAAAAAATGGTTCACACACTTTGTGGAAAAAATGGATTTTTTCCACAAAGTGTTTGAACCATTTTTAAGGAGTCATATATAATTGGTTCAAACATGCCAGTATTTGAGGTGACTCACCTACCATGCTAGTTTTTTTTACGAAAAATTTGACTTCCTTTTGGGTTTTTCATGTATACTCCCTTCCTCCTCCAATGCCTGGTAGGTTTGGCTTTTGAGGAAGTGCAAAAAAGATTATATGTATCTGGACTTAAGTTGTGTTCGGATGCATGAAAGATTGTTTGAACCTGGACATCCAAGTTTGACTAGAACGTCGACATTGAGGGTGGCTAGTGTTGGTATTTGATAAGCCCACGTAAATATTTATAATTTGTATAATCCGCAAAACACGGATACGGTGAGCACTTCACCCGAGAGGGTTTAAATATCGAATCCACGGGGAAACGGGTGAGGGAGACTATGATCTAATCTTAACCCTGAGTAATACAAGACTTAAGAAGGTTGAGGGTATAGAGAGGTTTACTAAGATAGCTAAATCTTAATTTGGTAAGTGATGTTGATAATATTCTTATGGGGATGTACTCAAAGGAAAGTAAGGCCGAACTCACTATTCCCCCAAGAACTTGTTCCTACTTAGTCCTATCCAACGGGATGTGGAATCCAAAGGAATCAATGGTACTGTCACTACCACGAACTACCACGCTCCGGAAGGTAGGGTGTATCTATGAGATACCCGAGCCTAAGCACCACGCTACACTCATTTAATATTACCTTAATCTATTGCAATAGATTAAAGTACTCAAAAGAGAGACTCATAGACCAATAAGAATAAATATAAACAATATAACTTACTAAAAGAAGAAGTAGATTACCGTAGTAATTCCAAATGTAGATTAACTTCCACCGAGGTACAAGTATGGAGATAGCACCGACAGTAGGCACTTCCTCCGATTCCTTCCCTCTCTATCTCTTGTTCTAAAGATTACTAACTCTTCTAATTGTAGTTCTAATATGCTTCTAATTACATTCTAATTCACTAATCTCTTAGAGAGAGTTGATCCTTACAAGGGACCCCCTCTACAACTAAGAGATAATGAGATAGAATGAATTGATAATGAATTGATAATGAATTAGGTTTTAACCCCGGGGCGGGGGTCTTCTTATATAGGCCTTGGCGATGAACGTGAACCCTTGGATCAAACCGACCTTGGCAACGGTTGTAGATACAACCTCAAAGTCGGGTAGTAAACCGACCTAGAAAGGAGAGGCTGGCAGTGGGTCCCACCGGGCGCGCCGGCCCCCCAGGCGGCGCCGCTGGCCCATCTCCCCCCCTCCTCCTCGGTTCCTTCCGGGTGTCTTCTCGGTGTCTTCTAGAATGTTTTAGTCCACTTTTCGGGTTGAGTTACTTCACGGTCAAGTCTTGTCATCATATTGGATGTATATTCTAACTTTCTCCATTCTTCTCTCGCATTTATCTGTTAAGTCCCTCGAAAATGTATAAATCACCAAAGCTCGTGAATTATGTTAGTTAAACCCCTAGACTTATGTTTATATTCATTTTAAACATTTATTCATGTTTAGTTGCCTAGTAATTTTATGCTTTGTAACAGGTGTCAACAAACTAGCGAGTAGGGTTAATTATTCGCCCATTAATTATTTCAATTAAAGTGGTGAAGATTAATAAACAAAATCTTAGAGTAATGAATTACAAATCATATGTCTTTAAGAATCCTTGTCTTCACAAAGAGTTATTTTACAAACCTCAAGAACTCATGTTGATAGTTCAAAACACACGATAAAAAAAAATGTACCCAAACAACTTCGACTAAAATAACTTGATTTTTTGTACTTTTTACTTCCTAGTAATAGTTTTTTTAATTCTACCATAATGACTTTCAAATCTAACTCCTTTGGTTGCACCAACTGTGTAGACATGACAACAACATACTACGATTGTCGTTGACCGCTAAGCGTGGCGGGCATGCCACGCGCTCCATCGCATGTCTCTCAACGCCTTGATTTCTAATAGATTGAAAAATAAATTTTGCTAATTATATAAAAAACAATACTAGAAGTTGTATTCTTAATTACATTATTATATATAGAATATATGTCTTGATTAATTTATATTGCATATTAGTTGGATTTCAAAACAACTTTGGGATACTTTAATTTCTCGAGTTATAATAACACTTCCCCATTAGCAAAGTGCAAAAAATGGTTCAACTGTGAGAAATAATATATAGTCTCATTAAGATTTTCATTGAAGTGGTGAAACTACTAAAAACAATAGCAAAGATAATGAGCACAACTCATCTGCCTTTTGGTATCTTGGTCTTCATAGAGAGTTTGTACAAACCTAAACATCCCATGGCAATAGTTTAGAACATACTAAAAGAGTTAAGTTATTGTGTTAGAGACGCCAAAAACATTGGTAGGTTTACCTTGTTTGTGACTCACCAACCATGTCTCTGCTTTTTTTATGAAGATTTGACTTCTGCTTGGGTTTTTCATGTGTACTCCCTCCGTCCCCCGAATGTCAGGTCATTTTGGCTTTCGAGGAAGTACAAGAAAGATTCTCCGTACCTAGGCGGAAGTTGTGTACAGATGCATGGAAAATTGCTTGAACCTCGATATCCAAGTCATCGGCTACAACAATTGACATTTGGGGCGCTGCCGAGTATGGTTCAAACAAGAGAAATCATATGTCAGCCATTAATATTTCAACTAAAGTTGTGAAAATTAATAAATTAAATCTCAAAGTGATGACTTACAAGTCATATGTCTTCGTGAATCATGGTCCTCACAAAAGATTTTTACAAACCTTGAGAGCTCATGTTGATAGCTCAAAACATACCACAAAGCGCTTATAACGTTAGAGTTGACAAAAACATAGTTAGATGTACCTTGTTTGTGACTCACCTTACATGACGGACTTCTTTTTACCAAGATGACCTCTACTTTGGTTTTTTTTCATGCATATGTTTGAAAATTATTAACAATGTCCTAGATTTGGATCGCAAGTGGGGAGAGACTTCATGCTTTAAATGAGACTTTACATTGAGATCTCTCTAATTAGTGGGATTGGACAAAGCAGTGAAACACATAGATTACCTACCTATCTACTTAGGCTCGCAACATCCCACTTTTAATTTTTTAGTTTGTTTTGTCTTGGCATGTGGTAGCATTAGGTAAAGGCAGAATGGTGAGCCTTAGATTTGACCATTTTTCAAGCAAATTCTCTTTTGAAGTTCACAATGATGCTTTGGGATCTTGATTGTCAAATGGTAAAGTCTTTTAGTTGCAATTGGTTTGAGGTCTTCTATAAATTTAGATGTGAAAAAGATGATCACCGCATTTCATTGAAAGTGCATTTCAAATTTTCTTGTTTATAAAATTGTGTCCCATATTTTTTTTTTACCATAGGTTCGCTAGAATTAATTTTATAAAATAAAGTTATTTATGATAAAATATGAATTTTTAGAAGTTATGACAACACTATTTTATTAAAAATGTGGAAACATTAGGTACAAAAAGATAAATTACCCACCACCACCATTTAGATTCATTAAAGTGAATAAGAAATATAGTAACTTAACAAAAAGACAACAAGGAGAACTCACATATATTGGGATACAAGACTTCAATACTTTCTATACAAACATAAATCTCTTTTTTGGTCAAACATAATATGTTTAAATTTAAATGATGTGTTGCAAACAAAAACTACTCCCTTCATTACGAAATGTAAGGCGCCAGCAGTTTTGGTGTTTTGATTTTTGTTAGGCGTAGCATTCTAATCGAGGTGGAGATAAATAAGGTGTGCAACATTTAATACGGTATGCATTCACCGATCTTGCTTGAATCCACGATGCATGCGCACGCGCGTCGCTTTGCATTGGCTCAAACGTCGGTTGCATCTTGCGGCATGCAAACATCGGTTTGTATTCATTGCCGTGGTGGTCCTCTTTCCTCCTTGTTATCTGCGGTTCCTTGGTATTCGGGATATTGGCCTAGACGCCTTATAAAAATGATAGAGGGAGTAACTTGTTTGGTACTTGTCTTAGACTCTACAATCATGACAGTTTCTTATATGGCACATTATTTAGCTTTTCCTTGATCAAAGATTAGTTAATAGGATGACCAACTAGTTTACATTTTTCTCACCGTCATAATATCTAAAGGATAAGTTTATTTTACAATTATTAAAATATCTATTAGAAATGTGAAAAGATCAATGCAAACAAGCGGTCATCTACCGCAAGTTTCGATCAAAGTGATGACATATAATAAATAGATCAAAGACAATGGAGACAACTCATATATCTGTTAGAGTTAAAGCATTGATGTAGAAATTTGTGGATCTAAATACTTTTGTGGCTTGATCAAAGCTAACTACAAACAACTTTGGTTACACCAACCGTGCAAGGATACAACAAAAAACATAATGTCGCGCCATTGACCGCTAGTGTGACCGCCATGCCGCCCCACACTCCAATCGCATGTCACTTTCGTATTGCATTCTAATAGATTTAAAAAATTTAATTTTATTAAAAAATAATATCATCCGTTGTATCCTTGATTGCATTATTATATATAGAGAGAGAATATATGTGTTCATTGTCGTTGGATTTGAAACGACTTTGGCTTACTTTAATTTCTCGAAGTTATAATAACATTTCCCCATTAGCAAAGTGAAAAAAATGTTTCAAGCATAAGAAATAATATATAGTCTCATTAAGATTTCCATTGAAGTGATGAAACTATTGAACAAAAAATAGCAAAAGACAATGAACACAACTCATATATCTTTTGGTATCCTGGTCTTCATAGTGAGTTCCTACAAACCTAAACATCCAAAGTGGTGATAGTTCAAAACTATCTAAAATAATGTGTCACGCACAACAAAAACATTGGTAGGTTTACCTTGTTTGTGACTCACCTACCACATCGGTTTCTTTTTATGAAGATTTGACTTCCGTTTGGGTTTTTCACATATACTCCATCCATCCCCAATGTCAATCATTACGGATTTCGAGGAAGTGCAGGAAAGATTCTTTTGTACCTGGACCGAAGTTATGTACAGATGCATGAAAGATTGTTTGAACCTAGACATCAAGTCATCGGCTAATCGACAAACATTGTGGGAGGGGGGAGTATGGTTCAAATAAGAGAAATCATATGTCACCCTTAACATTTCAATTGAAGTGGTGAAAAATTAATAAATAAAATCACAAAATAATGACTTTCAAGTCATGTCTTTAGGAATCTTGGTCTTCACAAAGTGTTTTTTTTTTTACAAACCTCGAGACCTAATGTTGATACTTCAAAACATACTATAAAACAACTATAATGTTAGAGGTGACAAAAATATTGCTAGGTGTACCTTGTATGTGACTCACCTTACATGATAGTTTCTTTTTACCAATATGACCTCTATTTTGGCTTTTTCATGCATATGGTTGTTGAAAATTATTGGCAAGTGGCCTAGATCTCAAGTGGCGCGTAGACTTCATGCTTTAGATGTGAATTTACATTGTAGACCTCTCTAATCGGTGGGATTGGACAAAGGAGGATTAACACAGAGATTACCTACCTATCTGCTTATGCTCATAGCATCCCACTTCAAATATTGGTTTATTTTTGTCTTGCCACGTGGTAGCATTAGGCAAAGGTAGAAATGGCTGACCCTTAGATTTGACCATTTTTAGAGAAAATCGTCTTTTGAAGTTCACATTGATGTGTGCCTTGGGATCTTGATGGTCATATGGGAAAGTCTTTCATTTTTAACACAAACCATATCTTTAGTAGACTGTGAATTGGTTTGTGCTCTTCTAGAAATCTAATGTTGGTACTATAATATAAAAAGCAAATTTAGATGTGAAAGATGATCACTGCATTTCCTTAAAAGTGCATTTCAAAATTTCTTGTTCATAAAATTGTGTCCCATATTTTTTACACTATAGTTCAAATAGAATTTATTTCATAAAAATAAAAGTTATTTATTATAAAAATATGAATTTTGAGCAGTTAAGACAATGTTATTTTTTAAAAATGTCAAAACATTAGGTATAAAACAAGAGCAATCATCCACTAGCATCATTAGATTCCTTAAAGTGAACAAGAAATATAATAATTTGACAAAAGCTAACAACGAAAAACATATATATCTACCGGGATACAAGACTTCAATACTTTCTATACAAACATAAATATCTTTTTTTTGTCAAACATAATATGTTTAAATTTAAGAGAATTGTTGCAAACAAAAAATAACTTGTTTGAGTACTTGTCTTACACTCAACAATCATGGCAGTTCCTTTTATAGAACATTAGTTAGCTTTAGATGACCAACTAGTTTATGTTTTCATCGGTGTTCTAATCTCTAAAGGGTAAATTTATTTTATAATTAATAATAACAAATTTCTAATAAATGGAGAAATAGACAATGCAAACAAGTGGTCATCTCTACCGTTTTCACCAAAAGTGATGATGAAATGTACTAAATAGGTCAAAGACAATGGAGACAACTCATATATTTGTTAGAGTTCAAGAATAAGTGTAGAAGTTTTGTGCACCCAAATACTTTTAATGCTTGATCAAAGGTAACTACAAAATAACTTTGGTTGGCAACAATAAATACCACAAAACATTGATAGGCCTACCTTATTTAAGAGTCAACTATCATGGCAATTTTCATGAATTAACTTTTCAACAATTATGACATTATTATTTCACAAGTTATGAATATTATTTTTTCACGAGACATGATAGCTTAAAATAATAGATCATATTTAACCCCATATGAAAAGTAGCTCAAACATAATGTAAATGACAAATACGCCTTTGGAATCCATAATTTCACAAAAAGTTATGTAAAAACTAAATAACTATTGTTGATTGTTAAAAAACATATTACAAATAAGATTTAATTTAATTATAGCATTAGAGGTGACCGAAATCTTGATAGGTGCTCCTTCTTCTTAACTTACCTACCATGGTAGTTTTTTACAAAGATGACTTCGTGTTTTTTTATGTATTGTTTGTTGAAGTTGGTGGTCGCTTGCCTAGATTTCAATGTTAAGTAGAAAATGATTTTAGTTCTTCTGAAAGTTAGTGATAACACCGGGATCTTTCCAACCAGCATAATTAGATGGAGTAGGTGGCGAAGTTACACAAATTATTGTTTTTTGGTAGGGAAGGGGTGCTTACATGCCTTCTTGCGCTTCGGGAATACACCCCTGCAATTTTTGTTTGCTTTTTGTTTGGGCCTACACCAGCTTTGGATTAGGGAAGAAATGGTAGGCTTCGGTTTGACCATTTATTAAATAAAACATGCTTTTGAAGTTCATATTAGTGCCTTGGGATTCTGGTGTTCAAGTGGAAAAGTCTTTTGGTTTCAACACTATGGATATCCTTTAAAATTGCAATCGTGTGTTCCATCAAAATGCTAAAAATTTCTTTATGGATAATTTTGTGTTAGTATTGAAATAAAAGAGCAAACTTATACATATGAAAGTTGATTATTTCCATTATTTGAAAGTGCATCACAATTTTTTTCTAGTTCATGCCATTGTCTTTCATATTAAGCTTTCATGAGTGTCCTCCCACTCTAGTTTTGTTGGAAATTCTTAACTAAATAAAGTTATTTAACAAATTATGATTTTTTTACTAGTTGCAATGTGAAAAGATTGGTTCAAACAACACCAATCATTAATTCATTGTTGCCCCAATTAGTTTCATTTAAAATATTTAAAAAAATATAGAATCCAATGAGACAAATCTAAAAGAACTCATAAGAATCCAATGAGAGACAACGAAAAAGAACCCATAAGTTAGTTGGGATCCAACATATTCACATGAAGATGTTCTATAAACCTATGTATCTATTATTGATCATTCAAAACATCATAATGTTAAGTTTAGTTATACATTTCAAGCAAACAAAAACTTGTTAATATACCTTGGTTAAGAGTCAAAATCATGGCAAATTCGTATATGGTGAATTAGTTACCTTCTCTTACTTGGAAGTCCTTTATACCAAGATGACCACACTGATTTGGGTTTTTTTCTAGCATTGTAATTTCTAGATAATGTTATTGTTTTTCCATTTAGAATAACTGCTTTTCACCGTAATGCACAGTAAGACTGATTAAAAATAAATCATCTGCCAACCTGTTTCATTTAAAACCGATGATGAAATATAATAAATACCTTGAAGACAGGGCATACAACACATATATCTATTGGGGTACAAGACTTCACATAAAAATTTTGTAAACCTAAATAATTTGAGTACATTGATCAAAACAACTACAAGTAATTTTGATTCATAACGTAGAAGTTTACAAAAACTTTGGTAGGTGTACCGATCACACAATCATCATGGCAATGTTAATATTGCACATTACTTGGCTTTTAGAGTAAGTCATGGATATTTTAAGATTCACATTTATCATAACCTTTCTATTAGCATTGTGAAAACAATGGTTCAAACAAGATAAATAAAATGTAACCCCATTAATATTTCAATCAAACTGGTGAAATTATTAAACAAAATCTCAAAGATAAATGACTACAAGTCATATGTCTTTCAGAATCTTGGTCTTTACAAAGATTTTTACAAACATCAAGAACTCATATTGATAGTTGAAAACATACTATTTAAAAGTTTATAACGTTAGAGGTGACAAAAATGTTGTTAGGTGTACCTTGTTTGCGACTCACCTTCCAATTCAATTTCTTTTTACCAAGATGACATCTATTTTGGCTTTTTTTTTTGTACATATATGTTTGTTGAAAGTTAGAGGTAGTGGCCTAGATTTGGATCTCAAGTAGGAGTGGTTTTAAGTTTTAGTTGAGACTTGGTTATAATATAATGGAGAGATCGCTAACAAATGAAATTGAACAACTCATGAGCTTTACTTATGATGTGGTAGGGTAGGGTGCCTACCTAATTGCCTATGTTGGCAACACCCCACTTTTGTATTTAGTTGTTTTCTGTCAAGACCTATAATAGCTTTAGATTGTGACAAAATGGTGGGGTTTAGGTTTGACCTTTTTTCAAGCAAATCCTCTTTCAATAAACATAGTGGCTCCTTGGGATTTTGATGGTCAAGTGGGAAAATCAAGTCCTCTTCAACCTTTTAGTCATGCGTGGTCGAATAGAAGCGGTAAGGTATCTTGGTCCCACATATCCTACACCCTAGATTATGGCATATGCTTCAATGGTCTCTTGGCCGGACCATCAAATCAAATAGATGGTATGCCAAACACTAGTTGTAATTTGCATGTAGCATATAACTTGATAGCCACCATAGGAACAATCAAATGGTGCCATAAACACTCCATTCACTTCCTTTTCAACCAACCTTTTTAATAAGATGGTTGCTTCCAATTGATTCTTAGGCATTTTTTGAGCTACCTAGTGCTAAGTTTGGCAAGTGTGCACCACACCAAACTCACTAGACTTACCTAGGTCAAGGTACTAATTCATGCCCCCTTTATAGTACGTCCAAAGGAAAAACAAAGCCCTAAACTGCTCGCATCAAATTTCCCTCCTTCTCTCTATTTTGGTTCGCTGGAACCGGTAGTACCGATGGTGCACCGGTAGTACCAGATAGAAGACCGGTTGTACCGATAAGGCTTTTCTCTAAGCGTGTCTTAGGTGTTCTACCGGACATGTGTGGTATGCACCCCGAGTCCAAACGGCGAAAAACGGCTAGTTTTTCAAAAGAGCTATAAATACCACCCCCAAGCCTCCACCTTAGGGGTGTAAGGTCCTAGATGGCTAGAGAGGGGTGGAAAAGCCTATAAAAAATTTTCTACAAACTTAACTCAACAAACCGGGATTAGTATAAAACACGCAAAGCGGTTTTGCACTAGCTCTAGTGGTCTTGCAAGCCTTCTAGTAACAAGACTAAATATGTTATGATCTCTAAGTCACACAGGTCTATGTCACTACTCTAACTAGTGAACAATCCTAATATGGTCCTTATGCTAGCAAGAACAACTACACAAGGCAAAGCTAGCTCTCTACTCAAGGTAAACTAGGAAGGTAAATACAAGAGTGAGAAGCGATATATACCAACACGTAGAGGATGTCAACCAATCACCGGAAGTAGATGAACAATCAATCACATGAAGGTGATGATCCACACGTCGAGAACAATGAACAAGTCGATTTGTTCACGGGAGTTTTAACAGTACACCTGACAAGTTACTCTCGGTTGTCTTGTGCCGACCAACACAAGGATGGTGTTTGAGCTGGCGGTGCCCTTGCTAGCCTCAACACACCACTCAACAAGTGTGGTACCCAAGACACGAGCAATGTATTCCTTGCACTTTGTCTTCCCGGCGCAGGAGTCGCGTAATCCTCTCACAAATCAGCGGAGGTGGCCAAGAAACAATCACCTCTTCTTGCCAACAACTCCACCAATCCTCCAAACTGGGCTAGGGCGGTGTCTCCAAGAGAAACAAGAAAACCAACCGGCTCACACAACGATCCCCAGTGCCTGCGGATGCAAGAACTCGATGCAATGCACTAGGATCAACTCTTCTCTCAAGAATGAAGCTCAAATCCAAGAATGAGAGGAGGGAGGGAGGCTTTCTTGCTTGCTCAAAGGTGTTAGGAATGATTCAAATGACCAAGAGAGAGAGCAAAAAGAGGCAGCCAAGGGGTATAAATACCCCTCACCACGAAATGTGGCCGTTTGGGGGAAACCCACGGTTTACGCAGCTTCGTGGGGACTTGGACCGGACTCACCCGGTGAGTCGGGTGGTGTAGGTCGGTCCTGGCACTAACCCGAGCGGTGGTGAGACCCCAGCCCAGGCCGGGTCCGGTCGCGTGTCGATCATCGCGTCAGGTCAGCACCGGAAGCATCGTCGGTCGCGTCCGGTCGGCCAAAGGAGGCGTTCCCCACCCTTCTTGGGTCGGCGGACTCAGCGGCCCGGTGCGTCCGGTCGGTTTCTGTGCTTCGGTCGGTCGTCCAGTCACTCCTGAGGTATGTGAATTTTTATCGTTTCATCGTCGTTCCTTAAGCCTTTGCTCCAAGCCGGCTTCCGTCACTTGTTTCTTGTTCTTGACATGTGAAGAACACCACACACACCATGTGTTAGCATTTTGAAACATTTTCCGACAAAGCGGAGTTAGCTCTTTAGGTTAGAATGCATGCATATGAATTTTGAACCCTAAAGGCACATGAGTTAGATATGTACGATAAGTTTCCCCTCTTTATAGTACGGCTTATCGATCCTATAACCACTCACACCCTCTATGGTGTTTGAGTGTGAAATCAAAAAGCCTATGGTTATACCTTTGCCTTGGGGACAATTGATCTCGAGAAACTCCACGAGTTGCATGCTTGATCATCTTTTGGATCACCTCGATCCCTCATCCATGATCACCACGCACCGACTTCGACTACACGACCAATCTCCAAACTAGTCAACACTTAGCATCGAGATTAGTCCTTAGGTGTCACTAATTATCCAAAACCAAACTAGAGATCTTCGTGGGTCAGCGATTCTCGACTTCCATACACGCTTTTGAGCCTTGAGAACACTCTCCAACCCTTTCTTAGTGAGTGTGTGATCCAAATTGCAAAAATTTGATTTGTGGGTTGAGTGAGATTCAAAATTGAGAGCAAGCCACCGTTGGAGCACTGTGCATATTGTCGCATCTCGATTTGCATTTGTTTCTCTTGGATTCTTGATTCCTAGATGGCTAGATGTCACCAAGAGCACCCAAGAGATTGTGCCGCTGAAGATCTCTAGTTTGGTTTTAGCTAATTAGTGACACCTAAGGACTAATCTCGATGCTAAGTGTTTGATTAGATTGAGATTGGTCGCCGGAGTTGGTGCATTGTGATCATGGATGAAGGGTCAAGGTGATCCAAAAGTTGATCAAGCATGCAACTCTCGGTGGAGTTTCTCGAGATCAAAGGTCCCAAGGCAAAGGTATGACCATAGGCTTTTGATTTCACACCCAAGACACCATAGAGGGTGTGGGTGGTTATAGGATCGATAAGCCGCATATAAAGAGGGGAAAAACTTTCATGCATATCGATCCTCACGCCTTTAGGTTCAAGTCTCATATGCATGCATTCTAACCTAAAGTGCTAACTGGCCCTTGTCGAAAATGGTTTTGAAATGCTAACACATGGTGTCGAGGTGTTCTTCGCAAACAACAAGCAAGAAAAAGTGACGGAAGTCGGCTTGGAGCAAAGGCGGCGGAACGGCGACAAAACGACGAAGTTTTCGCAGCCTCCGGCGGATCGACGCGACCGACCTAAGCTGGTCGGAAGTGACCGACGGTCCTGGCCAAGGCCCGCGTAGAGCATGTTTGGGTGCTTTTCAACAGGGTCGATGACCGACGCGATGGACCGGATGCTTCCGTACGAATCTTAAGCACCGACGGACGCTACGAATCGGACGCCCATGGGCGTGGTCCAAATTGGTTTTGGCTTTCGGTTGTGACCGATTCCACCAACCGGACTCACCGGGTGAGTCCGGGCCGTAAGGCCCCGTCGCCGCCAGAAAGTGTGTTTTTCCACCCTTTCCACCACATTTCCGTGGTGTGGGTCATATATACCACCTTTCGCCACTCTGCTCTCTGGTCATTTTGAATCACCCTAACACCTTTGAGCAAGCAAGCAAGCCTCCCCTCCTCTCTCACTCTTTGATTTGAGCTTCATTCTTGAGAGAAGAGTTGATCCAAGTGCATTGCATCGAAGTTCTTGCATCTAGAGGCACTTGGGATCGCTGTGAGATGGTGGATTTCCCTTGTCTTGGAGGCACCGCCCCTAGCCAGCTTGGTGAAGTGGTGGAGTTGTTGGCAAGAAGAGGTGATTGTTTCTTGGCCACCCCGCTGATTTGTGAGAGGATTACGCACGACTCGTCCGAAGACAAAGTGCAAGGAATACATTGCTCGCTTTGGGTACCACACTTGTTGAGTGGTGTGTTGAGGCTAGCAAGGGCACCGCCAGCTCAAACACCATCCTTGTGTTGGTCGGCACAACCTCGAGAGTAGTTGCCTGCACAAGCTTAACTCCTGTGAACAAATCGACTTGTTCATTGTCTTGGTGATTGGTTCTCCATCTCATTGTGTTGATTGGTTCATCCTCTTCCTGATTGGTTCATAGCCTCTACAAGCTCTGGATAACAAGTCTCACACTTGCATTACTTTGCTAGATTACTTTGAGTAGAGAGCTAGCAACTTGCTTGTGTAGGTTGTTCTTGCTAGCATAAGGACCATACAAGGATTGTTCACTAGTTAGAGTAGTGACATAGCTCTTGTGTGACATAGAGATCATAGAATTTATTTAGAATTGTCACTAGAGGCTTTGCAAGACAATAGAGCTAGCAAAACCGCTTTTACTGTTTTTTACTAATCGGCTTTGTTTAGTTGAGCTTGTAGAAAATTTTATAGGCTATTCACCCCCCTAGCCATCTAGGACGCTGGTGTGTGCCTAGGAAAGTTTGTAGCGCCCAATTCACTAGCGATCATCTACTACGATGAGGGAAAGGAGTTGGAAAAGACTTCTACTAGAGTGACCTTCGTGGTCAAGAAGGGGCTCGTTGTCTTGGTCGGCCAGTTCCTCAACGGAGAGTAGGTTATCGGTAGAGAATCAACTTCGGTAAAACAAATATTGTGTCACTTGTCTCCATTTGATATTTGTGATCCACTTGATTGTGCTAGCTCGTGGTGCAAGTGTATTTTGTGAGATACAACTCTTAGTACATTCCTCCAAAATTTTGGAGCAAAGGATTGAAGCTCTAAGGTTGCAAATTTGGAGCTTGTTTGCTTATGAGCCCGCGAATCTCCGGACATGTCCGAAAGTGACCTATCTGGACATGTCCTGTATGTATCACCCTTTGAATTTATTTATCCATCATTCTAATCTTTTGTGTTGTAGGGTTGTAGCTCCTAAATTTATCTTTTACCTTGATGGGTTTTATTTCTCCGATTTGAGCTTTCAAGTAATTGAAGCCTCCCACACTAATTGTTTTTGGCGCTTTAGGTGTTAATTTCTAGAAACGCCTATTCACCCCCTCTAGGTGACATCATCGGGTCCCTACAACAATAATCTCAACCACTACATTAAGAAGAAAACCTTCTCATGTAGACCGAGAAAACTCCCAAACCCCCGACTCACCTATATAACCCTAAAAATACTAAAGAAACCCTTCTCATACAGTCAATTA
>JADLZK010000246.1:0-95618 GCA_015847255.1 Hyparrhenia diplandra | reverse complement strand
TGATAAATAAAACAATGTATGTTCTCTGCGATTCCATCCCCATCTTTATTCAAAATGAACCAACTTGTGATAGCCACTTATATAAATTGACTATCAGCTGTGTAGCATCCCCAGATTGTAGAGGCTGGAACTTTGATCTATTGTCTAAAAAGCCTTATAAATTGACCAGTTAACAAGCTTATAAATTGACTGGTTAACAAGCATGACAAGATTGAAAGGCAGAGCTCCTTTCACTTTGTTCAAGAAAAAGCATGCCAAGCTGACAGATAGGATTGACATGGTAATCAAGGAATCCACACTTTTTAGAAAATGAACAACATGAATGTATGAGACTCCTAACCATGTTCTTTTGAAGAGATTCTTAAAATGTGTAGATAGATATAAGCATTCTTTCACAGTACCAGCTGTTATTTCCTACAGCCGTTTTTGTTGCTATAGCATTTTACACATGCATGTAGGCATGTACAGATAAAACGTGGGGGGTGTAATTATGTTTCATTTTTACTTTTTTTTTGCAGAGAGTATAATGATATTGCACAGTGAATTAAAGCGCCAGAGGAAGCTTGTGAAAAATCTGAAGAAGAAATCCTTGTGGTCTAGCACCTTGGAAGATGTAAATTTCAGCCATACTCACTTAGTTATAGTTTGTACTGCAACTTTATGTCCGTTACTCTTGTTAATACTGACATGCTAACGAGACATATTTTGGTGGGCATGCTACACATGTTGTTCCTTACCCTCAAGAATGCTGACATTGCATTTAATCTCCTAACTGCAGATTGTGGAGAAACTTGTGGACATCGTAATATTTTTACATAAACAAATCCGAGATTCATTTAATGAAGCTGGTAAGCAGTGCTACTAGCTTGTTGTTTTCTATTTTTTTTTAAATGTATCTAATAATATCCTAACACCACAGGAACTGAATTCTGCGCTTCCCAGCAAACTCAGAACAAAAGGCTAGGTTCCTGTGGTCTGGCACTACATTATGCTAACATTATCAATCAAATTGAAAATATAGTAAGTTGTTCTGATAGCCTATCCCATGTCTATTTATGTCTGCAAGCATGATGTCCCACTTTCATTATATTGGCATGGCAGCAATGTCCATATGTTCTCCAGAATATATATCCATTTGTCAAACCATGATCTATCCATGTTCCTTCCCATACAGTGCACAGTTGTGTACTGTACTAGTATCTGTGCTTATCTCTGTCTCTTAGCAGCAGATCACTAGTTAAGAAAGCATTGTGCATACCCTGTATCACGGAAGTCTACATTTCCAAACTTAAGCCTGTTATTGATGATGCTTCATTGAATAGAGGGGATGGCATTCTCAAAGTATCGTGTTTACCTATGCAGGTTTCCCGGCCCCTCTCTCTTCCTCCTAGTGCAAGGGACAATTTGTACCATGGTCTGCCAATAACAGTAAAGTCAGCTCTGCGATCACGATTGCAAACATATGACACCGAAGAAGAGGTTTGTCTTTTTGTATAACCTCGCAGTGCTCAAATGTTTCATTTCCTTAGTATGTATCTTCCATGTGCATGTAGTCTGTAGTAGGTCTGTAAAACTGAATGATGGTAGGGCGAAGTTCAAAGTTCTGTTTTATGTCTATTTCCACACGCATTCAAGGATCTGATTTGACTGCTAATTTTGGTGCATCCATTCTTGCTTGCTAATAAGTGCTGTTCCATTGCTGCAGCGTACGGTAGCTCAAATAAAAGCCGAAATGCAGAAAACTCTTCGCTGGCTTCTACCGGTAGCAGAAAATACTATAAGGTGGGCTTAGCTTTGTTTTAGTTATACTCTGTCAATCTGACTTGACTATAGTACTATGTGCTAACGATTCTTTTTTTTATTCTGATTCATTGACCAGGGCGCACCAAGGTTTTGGATGGGTGGGCGAATGGGCAAATCTTGGGTGAGTAACAAATTGAGAACTCACGCGACTGGTCACAAACCTTATTATGAACTTCTCATTGACAATATAGCATAACATATTTAATATGCATCCACCTTACAGGAGTGACATGAGCAAGAAATCAGGCTCCCAGCATAGCATCATCCGCATTCAGACGCTTCACCATGCCGACAAGGCGGAAACCGAGCACTACATACTGGAGCTGGTGGTGCTCCTTCACCACCTGGTGACCCAGGTGAAGAACAAAGGCTACGGGACCAGCAAATCATCGAGGCATGACGCCTCATCCCGGTCCCGCAAGGTGACGCCGGACCTCCAACCAGAGACGGAGACGAGGCACAACACGTCGCCGGCGAACAGCCACGTGGCCTCGAGCCCACTTTCAGACTGCGAGCGCGCGGCACTGGACCGCCTGTGCTTCAAGAGGACGTCCTACGGCCGGAGCCAGAGCTGCGAGCCCCCGCCTGGCCGACGGAACAAGGCTCACCGGAGCTGGGACTCGTGCCGAAGCCAGGGCAGCTCGCCGGCGAGGGAGTTCGGCAGGACCCCCGTGGAGCGTGACACGGCCAGGGACCTTGATGTAATTGATGGCTTGGACAGACTGACTTCGTTCTCGCGCCCGGCCTCCCCCACGTTTTGCTAGAATGTTAGTAGTAGGTATTCTTTTGCTGCATCAAGCGGCTCTTGGTACATCTTCTTGTATATGCGTGATAATATGTCCATATATTATCCTAGCTTACTATGTACATATATAATCTTGTGTTATGATTTGAGTGGAAATATATAGAGCGAGATCACAAGTGGTGTTGCTATCATCTCACCTTTGTAAAAATATATATCGATTTGTTTGAATCCTGTCTCTGAATTTAACTACCAAATGATTTGAGCTTTGTAAGATTATTTTTTTGTGCTCAGCTTTGTTGGGAAGAAGCCAACTGAGATACTGAAAACGATTCCTGAAGCTACAAATCTCCACGCGTCATTGCTTGATCAGATACATGTATTGCCAACTGCCATATCCATATCCATACCACAAGTGGCAGGGGTGGTCCCTAGTCCACATTATCCACTACTATTTCAGTGGGCATAATCACAAGTGGCAGCGGTGGGTCCCACCTTATATCCTCTTTTTCATCATCAAGGAAATATTTCATCCACCTATATATATTTTATTATACGACATGTAATATCTTGGTGTCTGAAATCTAGTTAGCACTATTGATTTTCCGGCGACGTCAAGTCCAGCGCTGCTCGGCTGCTCCCTCCACCACCCAGCTGTTCCGCCGCGGAACGGGATGGAGGGGGGGACCCGCGCCGCGCGCGCGGTGCACCGCACACGGCACACGCTTCCCGCCGATCGCCGTCCGATCGGGTGTGGTCGGCGCATTAATTCGCCCACTGGTTTGCATTTCTGTGGATAACATGGAGCCGTAAGCTGAGCAGCGAACCTAACTGTAGCTGCACTTCACCGCCGCACGGCATCTGAAACCAAACGCAACGGCGCAGCTGAGAGCAACTGTCTCCAATCCATGTATATACAATAATGATGTGGAGACATGGAAAGATATCATATGCCGTCTATGAGAATCCTTGTGGGTGCAGCAGATTAGGCCTGTGGCCTAAACTGAAATGCTCTGAAAACACTGTCTTTCCCAACCAACATGTGAAAACTGAAAAAGCTAATCGACAGACAGACATAGCAGCCACTAAATAAAGTAGCAGTGTGGATTAATGCCAGCAGCATTATCACCTAAACAAATCAGGAACAAGCAAAAAAAACCCCCAAATTTATAGCCTGATACAGAAATAAAAAAGTGAAATCTTTTTCAGGAGAAAATCACCAGGAATCTGATAACATAACAAACGTAAAATCAGCAGGTTAGGCAGTCAGATAACATCAACAAGCTTAGTACACACACAAAAAAAAAAACAAAAGAAGATAACCACAACAACAAACAGTTTACCATCGAATCATTTTCTTGTTCCTGGAGAGAGCTGGCAAGCCAAGCCGCAATGATGGCCGGGTCCATTGGCGACAGCAACAGCTGTGACTGTGAAGGCAGGCAGGTAGGCTGGGCACACTGGGCACAGGATGAGTCACCATACTGCGAGCTCTCTATCTCCATCCTCCCGTGGATAAGATCGAGGACAGTTGGACGCGTAAGCACCACCACAGGTCCACAGGCTCCTCGCCGGCACCGCACTATAAATCCCACGGCGCACCACCTCGGACTCCGGCACCGTCCTAGTCGGCTAGTTCACTCTCTCTATCCTTTCTTTCGACGAACACGAAGAAACACTCCAACAAACCAAGAACACCACACACACTCACACGCGAGGCAGGAGCTAGCGCTGTGAATTAATTGTGCAAACAAACAATGGCCTCGTTTGCATCGACGGCGGTTCTTCCAGGGCGCGGCAGCCGGTGCGTGGCGCGCGCGTCCGCGGTGGCGGTGGCGGTGGCGGCTCCGGCGCAGAGGACGCACTACGAGGTGCTCGGTGTCGGGGCCGGCGCGAGCAGGTGCGAGATCAAGGCGGCGTACCGGCGCCTGGCGAGGGAGGTGCACCCGGACGCCGGCGGCCGTGGCGACGAGGGCTTCATCCGCCTGCACGACGCGTACGCCACGCTCGCCGACCCCGACGAGCGCGCGCGATACGACCGCGCCGTGGCCGTCGCCGTCGCCGCGCCGGTCCGGAGAGGGAGCGGGAGCTGGGCCTCGCCGGCGGCGGCGGGGTTCCGGCCACGGAGGTGGGAGACGGACCAGTGCTGGTAGTTGCATAGCCAGTACCACGCCACGCCACGTAGGCACGTAGCTGCGCCGGGCCGGCGGTGGAGTCGCCGGAGCGCGCTCGGTGGTCTGATCTGATGGTCCCCGTTCACAGGACCACTTGCGACCGATGGGCCCATATTGAAGATGGCCTACATGGAAAACGGACCGCGATTCTGGCGGCCCACATGAGTAGGACCTGGACGCTGTGGGCTGGAGGCATCGTCGGCCTTTTGGCGCCACAGAGCTGAGGAGCAGGGGACGCCTCTGTCTTCGTGTCCATCCTGTCATCATAGTTGCACGAAGAGAGGCATTTTTAACATCTCTTGTGTACTACCAGTACTTGCTGTGCTTGTAAATATGGGCAATTTTATGTGAATGAATATGTATGTTTATTTATGCTCTTGTTTTCGACGGTAAATGACCAAAGATGTGCTGGCGATAAATTATTTGGTTATCTCTACTATAAAGCACAACAACTTTTCTATTTTTTTAGGACGGACGATCAACAACCCACGGATCCACGAAAACGAACGGAGGGCTAGGATTCAAAGTTTGTGCGGGTCTTACACCCACGACTCACGCTCCTCCCGGTACCCCTTCAGGCGGCGGGGTTCGATTCACATCCCGTTCATATTTTATTTTCTTCCGCTAAAAAGGTCTGACGGTCCGGCCGCCTCCCTTGATGCCGCCGGTATTACCTCGCGTCTGGGAGGGGCGTCCACGCGGTCGGCCCTCGCGTGACGGCCCCGGCGGTGGTGGTTCCTCCTTTCACTGCTCGGACGGAGCACCTGGCGGCGGTGCGAAGTGTAACGTGTGAGCAGCGTCTCCATCCCGGCCTCCCGACATCGGCCGCAGCATCTCGCCTCGCGTGGACGACGTACCCGGCGGCACTGCAAGTCTGCAGTCGGCCCAGCGCAAGCTGTAAGCTGTAACCCCCGGCCCCGATCTTCCGGTACACATGTGCCTTCCTAGCAGCGCGTTTGGGCGGCGCCGCCGGAGGCCGTCGCGGCGGATCTGATCGCCAGAACTTCAGTCGACCCAACTGTAATCTCGTCAGTCGGCTAACTCCCTCCTGCTGTTCCGCTCCATCGATCTAGGGCGCAGTTCCTCCCCGTCAGCCCGTTCCCGTTAGTGCTCTGTGCTTCTGAATGTATCTGAACTAACACTGATCGTGGCTAATTAGTTTTGGTCAGGTTGTAACAGGATCAGTCGGCGATAGCTTGCATCTGGGGTGAGCGATGGTTTCAGACCCATCTTCTTTTCTCTTGTCTTGAGCATCATATGTATCTTTATTTTTCCTTTAAACTATTTATTTACATTTAAAGGCTAAGTGCCTGAATTTTTGTGTCCATGCCTGTTCTTGCTTTTTTTTTCTCGATCGGGCTGTTCACCTGTCCATGCCTGTTCTTGCTGTTTTTGCACATTGCAAATTGCAGAAGTGGGAAGTGCACTCTGGTTATACAAGAGCAAGGCATTTGAAAACTCATGGTCAGCTGTGGTGTGCCATTGATGCAAGTGAAAGTTGTCTGGTATAACTTCTTGCCTTTGAAAACACAAGGATCACAATATTTCTGGTTTGAAGTGTGAAATTGTTTCACTTGACAGTTGAGGGAACGAGGAGGTATAGAGATAAAGATGACATTGACTATACAAACTGTTGATAAAATGGAAATGCCAACATATGCTTCCTTACTCAGGTTCAATTCCATGTATACCCTCATCGCTTTATTTTTTTAACAAATTTGCTCAGGTTACAGTAAAGTGAATACAATGGTGGGCTATCGCTTGATATATTAACAATGTGTTTGGGTATTTTTCTTAACTTTTTGTGGGCAACAAAAGAAGAATATTGCATGCTTATTGTCACTGGAGATCTACAGAATAGTTCTAAGTACAAATGTCTCACTTGCATATATCCTGTAATATTTGAGATGTAATATAAGTACTGTCAATTTCTCTCAGCCTCCCTAATTTTCATCAAGTTGTTGATAAAACACTTGAACATAGCGACGAAATATATTTTGAGATCCACCTGAACCCAAACTACTGGTTACAAGTCGTTAATTGTTGCACTGTCAGTATAGCTTACTGAAAGTACTAAGGTAGAGTCCTGAGTCATATTTACCTTTTTGACATAATCTAAATGTTATATACAAGACCTACCTAGCTAATAAAACAAACTAAATAGCATCCGATCCATGCAGACTAAACCTGACATGTGTAATGGGCACAACGTTAATTAAATATATAGATGTTAATGAATCCTTGTACAATTTGTGTAAAGTTAGATGCATTTCAAGCCTTCAAACTAATGAAAAGATTATGTAGTTTTCTTTCCTTGTTGCTTCTTGAGTTCCTGCTAATTCAAACTGACGCCGAAGCCGGAGCACGACAAGGAGGATCCCATTCAACATGATTCGGCACCGAGCCCAAGGATGCTGACGGCACCGTCATCAACCACGCCGTGGAGTATTACGGGCCAGACGTGGATGTTGATTCCTTGGGAGATTCATCGGAGTGGAAGGTCCCCTCCACAACCCAAGTGACACCGTTGCAGACAGACATAAGTACAATCACTACCAACCCGCAAATTATATTGTCCCGCGCTGACAGGAGATTCTGTTGGAATGGATCACTCATCCTATGGTAAGGCTGTGGTTTCAATTTGTTTCAGTCGAATTTGATTTGGATGATTTCCTTAGATCCTCTGTACAGTTTGGTTGTTCTGTCTCTGTATCTGAAAAGCTGTAACTTTCAGAAATGGTCTACTGCATTTTTATTCAGAGATTCTTCTCTTCAGTGCTAGCAGGTGCAACTTGTGCTTGCATGAATATCTTGTCTAATTTATTCTCTTCATATGTTGTAGTTCCTAAGTTTAGCATCTGTGTAACTTGTTCTGTGTAGCAGCACATTTGTTTATCTGTTGAGGCCCGAGTAATCACTTCTTTATCTATAAGAAACATTTGTTTATTTATTTTCTATCAACACATTGGGACTGCTAACTAAGGGTTTCAGGTTTATTTGTTTGCTAGATGTGATCGGAGGCCAACTGAACTCTGAATGAAAAGGGGGAAGAACAAGCCAACAAGGTCAATAGGACATACTTGTTTCGACGGCAAATGGCTGGGCTGAGGCTTGGACTGATTTCGACTATTTAATCATTCTGCTGTTGCAGTTAGTTTGGTTGGCCGGTGCCGGCCTGGTGGCCCATATATGACATGTGAGAGCCTTGGCTGCAGCGGCACCGAGCATAGGGCAGTATGCAATTTAGATACAGTTTCAACTTCTTAAGTGTATCTTGCTATGTAACTAACAATATAATAATAATAACTCTTTGTATTGATTCTTTTTTGTTGAATAGTAAATCTAATCTTATCGACAGATTGATTACCAAAACATATAGTATCATTCGTTGCGGTTTGATTCACATTACAAAATATTCCGTAGCGTTAGCACGGGCAATATACTAGTTAATAGAAGAGACTGGGAAAACAAACTAAAAGCTCGGTCAGTTTAACATCGATCTGGTTGCCTTTTGCTGCTGTACAGGTCCAATCCTACATTTAACCATTCAGGCACTGCTACAAAACAGTCGCTAGGATGCTGAATCGACGATGTTGATCCCAGGCTCAGCAACAGGCTAAACAATTCAATTCGGATGCAGTGACAGGTTAGTAGGGCACCATTGGCTGGCTTCCTTGGGACGAGAGCAGACATTATACGTGGATGCCTAAGTGGCGATAGACTCTTCGACAACGTGACAACCCAACAAACAACCTCTTACATGGGTACCACCCAACCATCCACAAAACCATTGTTCAGCCGAAATACAATTCATCCATGGTCTGCATAACTGGACTTCAACAAGATGACATAATAGCAAGTATTATGATTTCACCGATCGTAGGCTGCAACGCGATGTGGGGTGGTAGCGGGGTCCACTGCTATTTAATGCACCATAATAAATTTAGCCAATAGAAAAAGATGAGTAAGCAATTCTAGTCAATAAGAGTGTATGACAGTGCCTCCCAGTCGGCTTCAAGCCGGCGCATGGTGAGACGCCGACCTCCTTCTCTCCTTGTTTCTCCCTCCTCCACGTAGATATTCGCCCGCTCCCAGCCGATTATAATACTTGCTCTAAAGCAACCTTCAGCCAAAAGTAGCACTAGCGAACCGATGGATACGAGAAACTTTTTTTTTAGATTACACCGCACAACACAGACGCTCAATACACACGCACACTCACCCCTATGAACACACGTACGTCAACCCTACCCCTATGAGCACCTTCAAAGGACTGAGCCGGCAATCTTGAAGTTCACGAAGTCACCACCGGCGCTTCGCTATCGACGGGGACGTTGCCTACCATTTAATGCGCAATGCCAGAAAATCCTGAAATAAATCCAGGATAAAATGTCGGAGACATTCATCTACCGTTGAGCAGCTGTAGCAGCATCTCTTTGGGATGACGAGGTGTCCGGTCATGTGCCAGCTCAGCTGGCCACCGTCAGAATGCATATGCGGCCAGGGCACGCCGGCTTGTACCTGTCAGCTTTACAGTCTAGCGCTACCAGCATCTTCCATGAAGCTTTAGGATCGTCAATGGCGAGCTTGGTCCAAACCGGCGTGGCGTACTCGTAATGGCTGTGTGTGACGCGGTGGAACCTCTAGATGTCCTTGTTCTTGTTGATGTCGATGGGGTTGATTTCGAACGAGAAGATGTCGCCGTAGGGCCTGACGGAGTGTAGGAACATGGCCATGGAGATGGGCTCAACGGGACCGCGGCGAGGTCGGTGGGGTCAAAGGACCCAATGCTTCTTCTTGCGCTGCCGGTGTCCGCAGATGTCGATATCCTTCCTGAAGGCATCACCATGTGGATCATTTGGTCTCTCTCCGGTGTGGTCGCCATGTTCGTCGAGCTTTGCCTAATTGTGTTTCATGCTTCTCCTCACTTGGTAAGCCCAAGTAGTGTTTGTTGTAGCCATAGTTTGTTTGGGCGGATGTTTTGCCACCGGTGTCGTGGATGCTTGGGCGGATGCTTTACCGCCAAGCTGGAGACGTCGCCGCATACCGTAGCTTCATGATGGTGCTCCTCGCCCGTGGTCTTGACACTCAGTGACTCGGAGGAGTACCCGGAAGGTGTCTTGGAGGTGCTCCTAGTCTGTGGTCCTAAGGCATTGTGTCCTTAGTAACTCGAAGGAGTACTCAGCCCCAGTGAGTCGGAGTGTGCTGATGCGTGGGTTGTTTCATCTACGGCTTCACTTCACTGCTGGCTATCAACGTGTTGAATTATCTTGTATTAGGTTTAGCTTCTGGGGTTGTTAGGTGGAGGCCCGCCCCTAATGTCTCTTACTTTTCGTTTGTGTCGTGGACTTCATCGGTAATCTATGGATTACTTGCCTACTTGTGAATCCACTGTATCGGTTACTTTGTCATTCTATCGGCTCTTCTGCTTAATGAAATATGCGTGAAGTCACGGTCTCAAAAAAAAAAAAAAAAAAAAAAAAAAAAAAAAAAAAAAAATCTTGACATCATAGCTGCAAGAGACGCATTTTTAACATCTTTTTTTTTACTACTGATAGTACTTGCCATGCTTGTAAATATGGGCAATTCTATGTGAATGAAAACGTGTGTTTATTTATGTTCTTGTTTTCGACCTGTAAATGGCCAAAGAAAAGAGACGGTAGTTCCATATTAAAGTATGGGCAAATGATGTGCTGTCGATTTTTTTATTTTTTTTTTTATTGAGGAATCGATGTGCTGTCGATGACTGAGCAAACTAATTAACTAACAGCTCGGTCAGTTTAGCATCGATCTATGTTGGATGACTGCTTTCTGGTGCAATCACACACACCCTTTCTTCTTCATCGGAAATATTACAATGTTGGGGCTCAGCATCAGGCTGAACAATTCAATTCGGAGGCACTACTACACGTTAGCAGGGCAGCCTGCTTTGGTAGCACTAGCAGCGTTTCTGTGGCACGGCTATGTGCCAGTTCTGGCCACCGTCAGAATGCATATAGGGGCACGCCGCCGGCTTCGCTTTAGGGTCTGGCGCCACCAGCATGTTCCACGGAGCATTGGGGTCGTGAATGGCGAACTGGGTCCACACGGGCGTGGCGTACTCGTAGCGGCTGTGCGTGACGCGGTGGAACCTCTGGATGTCCTCGTTCTTGTGGATGTCGACGGGGTCGATGTCGAACGAGAAGATGTCGCCGTAGGGCCTGACGGAGTGCAGGAACATGGGCATGGAGATGGGCTCGACGGACACCGCGGCGAGGTCGGCGGTGACGACGATGCTCCTGCCGTCCGGGCTGAACATTGGGTGGTTCACGTGGCCGGGGCCGGCCACCATCGTGCCGCCAGGAACCTGTGGCGGCAGCGCGCTCGTGATCACCCTGACGACGGCCGTGGGGCTCGCCGGATTCACCAGGTACACGCCGAAGTAGCCGGGGTCGAGGAAGTTGTCCGTCTTGGGTGCGCCGGGCGGCTTGTGGCGCGACGAGGAGAAGACGATCCAGTTGCCGCTCGGGGACCACTGGCAGTGGGTGTCGGTCCAGTCGCCGTCGGTGAGCCGTGTCACCCCGGCCGACTCCCCGCCAAGGCGTCCTCCATGATGTAGAGGTTCTTTGGCCGGAAACCTCCCTTCTCCGGCGCCGGCGCATCCTTGGTCGACCGGAACACCAACTTGGTCCCCGCGGGGTTGCTGCTCGGGAAGGCGTTGTTGAAGCCTCCAGTGGTGAGCTTCCTGTACTCCGGAGCGTCTCCTGACACGTCGAAGATGGCGTGGATCTCCAGTCGGCTGTCTTGGCTGAACGGCTCGCCGACGCATAGGTAGAGTATGTCCGTGTCCCGGCCGTGGTTCCACGCCGTGGAGCACACACTGTTCCGCCGTTTCCACTGCGAAGCGAATCCATTGATGAACGACGATAAACAGCTAGCAAGGTAGACGAAATCAACTGAAAATCTGTACCTCCCAGACGACACGCAATCCTCGTGGTCCGTCGGCGACCCAGACGGCCTTGAAGTCGTTGTCGACGAAGGCGATCTTGGAGCCGTCGGAGGAGACGGTGGGGAAGACGCCCGACACCCTCAACGCATCCACGTCCTTGTGCACCGACTGCAGCTTGTCGAAGCTCCTCGCCACGTTGCTTTTCCCAGTCTGCTCCAGCAGCCTCTCAGTTGTGGCGCGGTGGTAGCCGATGCAAGATCCGCCATGGAGCACGAAGGGGTTGTAGTGGTCGGCCTTGGGCCACACGACCTGGGTGATCTTCACAAGAGGCTGCTGGTTGCCGACCTCGAAGATCTCGATGTGGCGGAACATGTCGACGTCACGCTCGCCGTCCATCTGGTTGATTTTCCTGCGGATGGTGGCCACGGCCACCTTGGTCTCGCTGATGGCCGCCGGAGTCATCGCGTAGATACTCTCCTCCGTGACACGCTCGCTGCGGCCGGCGGCGATGTCGTACCGGTACACGCCCCAGTGCGGCGTGAGCCTTTCTGGGTTCTTGGGGTCGTCACTCTTGTCCACCGCCCTGTGGAAGAAGATGACGTTGTCGCTGCCCCACGACGGCCAGCCGGCGTCCTCGATGTACCTTACCCGGCCCTGCGCGTTCTGGTCCACGTTCATCACAACGATGTCGGTCTTGAGGTGCTCGATCTCGCCGGTCCATCTGTTGTCCCTGAAGTTGGCCACCGCCACCTTCTTCCCCGACGGCGACACGGCCGGGCTCAGATCGTACTCGCCGTCTGGAGTGAGCCTCTCCGTCTCGCCGGTCCTGAGGTTGGTTCGGTACACCACCGTCCATGGGGTGCGCCGCGTCTCCACCGGCTTCTTGGTCGATACGTAGACGATGCAAGGGTCGTCGGCGTCGCCGCCGAAACAGCCGCTGTCCTCCATGCGCACGCCGCCGAAGGTGTCGGCGCCGTAGATTTCGGCCAGGCTAAGCACCTTCACCTTGCCGTCGAAGCGCAGAGCCACGTGCAGCGTCTCCAGGCCCTCCTCCCTCTCCGAGACGAACACGAGGCCGGTGGCGCGGCCCGTGTCCACGGCGGCGGCGGTGGCGCCGCACTCGGAGGCGAGCTCGGGTTTCTTGGCGATGAGCGCCTTCAGAGCCGCCGCCGGGATGGGCCGGCCGTTGTGGTTGTAGGATTTGCCGTCGGTGAGGTGTACCTCGTCACTGCGACTGGCCGGCGGGATCGGGCACGAGAAGATGTCCCACTGACATGGCGGCCTGTAGGAGGCGAAGGCCGCGATGCTGCCACGGCTCATTCCGCCCGGTTTAACGTTACACAAGCAGCAGGATTCTCTAACTGGACGGGTTCAAGCGTGCGCCGGTGTGCTAATTTGCCTCTACTACTGGTATTGTATACTAGCTTCGATGCGCAAGAACAAACACTTCAAAGATATTTCTTCTCAAGCCTCTCGTAAGGACAGTTGTAGCATCTGTTCATGTATACACAATATACTCACTTGTAAGTGAACTATATAACTACATTTAAAGAGAAGATTGGGTGTGGAGAATCTGTTCGGCCACAGCGTCCACGATAGCAAAAAAAAAATTTTACCGCGTTGGATCACAATCCGACGACAGCCAATCTTTCTTTGGGCAGCTGTACGGCGTCTCTCCTGTCGTTGTCGGCCACCCATTGGTCAGTTGAAAAATATCTACCTGCACCTCTCACCTCTCCACAGCCTCTTCCCACTCTCCTTCCCACCCGCACACAATCTGTACTCTCTCCGTCTCCTTCCTCTCTCTACCTCTCTCTCTCCGATGCGGTGGCGCATCGGCCCGGGCGCGGGCCACCCGGGCGAGCGCACGGCGGAACACTGGCGAGGATGGACCCCGGCCCCGTGCTAGGCAAGGGCGCGAGCGCGGTGTTGGGCGCAGGCGAGCCGGCCGCCACCGCCGGCGAGGGCCGCTGGTTGGTTGCCGCCCGTCCGCTGCACAGGTTGAGGTGCTCATCCCTTCACCTTCCCTCGCCGGCTCCAAGGAGCCTACCGCCGACACCCGTGCCACAAAAAACTAACCCTAGCGGCGGCGCGAGGAGCAGCGCCAGGTGACGGGCGCAAGGGCAGCACGCGCAGGCCGCGGTACCGGCAGCGCGAGCATAAAGCGGAGCAGCGCAGCCGGTGGCAGCAGCGGCGGCGCGAGCAGGTGGCGGCGGCAGCAGCAGTCTTCATCTAATTTGAAGCCGCCGGTCGTGCTCTCACGCTGACCCCTTCGCATGTAACAGTTTTGCCTAACCAGCGGCGACCGCGGTCCAACAGTTCGAGCGACGGTTCCGGAGATAAGTCGTTTATGCGGCTTGCCTGCAAGAACACGCGAGGCATGATCATCCTCTGCAGCTCGGCTGCTCACCTCGCCCCGCACCTGCCGAGTCCGCTGTGCTCTCCAGCCGGATCCATCCCAACACTTTTGCAGACCATGGCCACCACGCCAAGCCAGCCAACCAGACTATCAGATATGCATCTCAGGTCCTCAGGTATGCATCTCTTCTATTTTTTAATTTCAATATTTCTTCTCATTCATGTCCGATTTAACTATTGGCTTCCAACAAGACTATCAGATAAACAAGGAAACATGTTTATTGCCTACTAGCAAGTAGTATCAACAGAGATATCAGTCGGATTTACCTTTGCCCATCGTCTACCTATCTCTATTTTTTTCTGCTTGTTGGTTAATTCCTGCAAGCCCCTGCCTTCCTGGATTTGTGAAATCTGTTGTGTTTCACAATCTGAACAAAGACTGATCTTGCTATGTCCCAGATAACTTGACTCAAAGACTGATCTTGCTATGTCCCAGATAACTTGACTCAGTAGAGTACAATGTTGTATCCCTATTGTTGATACTTAAAATGTTACCAACTATATGATGATGCATGGTTTTACCACCAATCTACAATTCCAGTTTTGACAACAACAGCTTAGCACTGGCATTGTTCTTATTTTGTCGTCTTATACCATTCGAAGGTATCAATTGAGATAATTGGTCTTGTAACTCAGAGGTGAAGAATTATGTATAAGATATGTTTGATACTCTGATCCCAGCTGTGAGTGGTGAGCCTACATGTTGTGCAGATAGCCATCTCTCCCAAATATAAAGTTCTCAGTGCCAGCAGTTTTGGATCCTCGAGCACCATGGACAAGAGAAAAAAAAATAACGCCCCCTTATCACCAATATGTAAGTCAAGCTCACTCTGGCTCAAGTATGGGTTTATGTTGAAGATGTTCCTAGCCCGTTTACTGTCTAAATGGGATTAGGATATTGCATGCAGCCAAAAATGCATTGCAACACATGAGTCAAGTGCTGATGGTGGGTGATAGTATTAAACAGTTTTTCTGATTTGGATGCCATTAAACAGTTTAAGCTAACCCTGTCGCCTCTTCAATTGTGCAGCAAGAGATGAGAGCCATCGGTTTATGTGATTGAGAAAACATGAAACTGAGCCATCTTATACATATTTTTGTCACTATGGTTCACTTCACCATCAATCTATAACACTCCAATATATATGTTTGAACCAAAGTACTAATTGAAACTACTTATAGTTGGTGTTATACTATTAACAAACATAAGAACCAATCAGCCTATATCTAATTCATCATATGACAACTTGCCTTTTTCCTTAACATGATTGGTTTTGTGGAACCTGTTATTTAAACTTTAGGTCCTAAAGAACATCGAGTGGCAAACTAAGAAGAGCAGATCATAGCATACAAAGGCAATGTCACTGCTGCTTACAATTACAATCATAGTTTCCGAGCTTGCTTGTACTTGAACAATTCCATTTATTTTTAAAGAATGTTATACTTCTCTTATTTTCTGATTTTTTTACATTTGGATTTGGTTCTGATTTTTTTTTACATTTGGATTTGGTGATGACAGGTTTTGTATAGGTTTATAGTGAGTCCCTTTGTTAAATCCAGTAATATATTTATATGATAATAAATCGAGACTCATCCTTTGTTATATGTAACTGTTCGTGTCTAGAGTTCGAGAGATCCACACACTTGAGAAATTATGCCGCCTTACTCATCAATAAGCTCACCGGGTAGAGCGGCGTTCTTTCTCCCTCTATTCTCTGCTCTATATTTTCACAATTATATTTCGCTCACTACAATGAAGATGCGTGGGGTAAGATACATGTCGCCTAATAATTACGGAAAAAGTTTCATGTATCTATGCTTGTACGACAAAGAAACTAAAAACAAAGGGTTCTCGGTTGTATGCTGACTTGCTTTATTATAGAGTTGACAATTAACCATGCACTTCGGAGTTGGCGGCAAGAGCTTTTTAGCTATTTCCTATTGCAAAAAAAAAAAAAAAAAATAAGCATAGTAACTAAACCTCATGTGTGTGTATATATATATATATATATTTTCTTGTAGCTGATTGGCTATCATGCAAATCAATAGGACCGTACCCTTGAGTATAATTTCAGTTTGTGGCTTTCAAGATGCCAATCTTTGTATTCTTGTAAGTCTGTGGCCACTACATGGATCAATAGAATAGTACTTTGCGAGACATGTGTGTGGCTTGACCTATTGTTTAAACAAATGCATGGTTTGCTATTTTAAAATACCAATTCTTTTGATAACATGTTTGTTAAGCAAGAGACTAAAAATGCTCCTTATTTAATGTGTATCTCAGTTCTTCCAGAGCTATTATAGTAATAGCATTAATACTTTGGTTGGATATTGATTAATACTTTGGCTGCTGTAAGACTGCTATTTCTATAGTTATTAGTAGTGTCATGTATAGTTGAAGATTGTTTTGTAGAGAATGTTATGTCCTTATTGATTTGACTCGCGAAGGGACATTAGAGAAAGCTTGGATATGGCTGCAGATGTTGCTTTTTTTTCCGTGTCTCGAGGCAACCCAAGGTTTATTTTCTGCTGATGACATTATTGTCAATGCATTCTATGGCATGCCTCTCCGCAATTGCTTTCATGGTTTTCTCTGTTTTAGAGCTCACAAGACGCATTAATCGAAGCTTGAGCACATTTAGTTCGTCGCAGTCCCTATCAATGTAGTTCCAGTGCCTACAATTTTTGTTTGGTGATGATGTTGATATATTGATCACATTCATAAACCTAGGAATGTGAATCAAGAACTTTATTTCAGAGGTTACATGTTATTATTTTTGCGAGACATGGCCCTTAACGACCTAAATAAATGCTTACTGAATCATCATCATCATTATAAGAAGACAAAAAAAAAGACGAGGGAAGAGAATTAAGAGTATGCAATCAATGGGCAGGTAAAGAACTTGCACTGACACCTCCATTTTGTAGTGATGCAAAAGACTGTAATGTGCTTGACATGGTTATGTTTTACCAACAACTGTGCTTTTGGCTCTTTTGGCCAAGAAGCTAAATGTTGGTTTTTTATGCCTACAACCTGAGAGGATAAGTAGGCTGTTAAAAAAAAAAAGTAGTTTTCTTACTGATAGATATGTTCCAATCGCCTGAGAGGTTGCCCATGGGTTTCCCTAACACAACTGTGGCCCGCGACTCTTTTTCAGTCTTTTGCGTGCTTGGCATGGTGCTTTTTCGTTCCTGTGTGTATTTTTCTTGCAGAAATTGTCTACTCATGTGGATCTGTCTCCTCCACTCTCCAACCAAGGACGCGGCGAGACACGGAATGGGCGACCGATGGACTGGAAGGTGGCAAGGCAGGACTGTATTTTCTTTGTCGATGCATCTGTCCGGGCTCTCATCTGTGCCCGCTCCTATGTGCTTTCCTTTTCTTTTTCTTCATTCAGCCATGCCCAATCCAAATGGCAGAGACGGATGGAGCATGTTTCCTCTATGCTTCTCTTAGCTTATGTGTTCATGAGGATTTTAAGCTTTTATGTTTCCCTTTGCTGATTGCTGATGCTTACTCCTCCGTGTAATGTGATACAAGGTGGTCAAAGAAGAGAAGGACATTCTTTCAAGAAATCGATTCGTATGGACCAAGTAGAATCGAGCTGAGCCGGTACATCCTTTGCTTTTAGTTGCTTCTTGCATCTCGTTCGTTTAGATTTGGCATGTGGTGTCCGGTCATGTGTGTTTTCCATCGATTGCTTACGACTCGAATCATCTTGATCTGAATGTTCTATGGATGCTTCGTGCCCATGTATATTCATGATCACCTCGTTAGTTCCGATGGCTAAAGAAACTGATTATTTGCACTTTGGAAAAGATGTTCATGTATCTACTTTCTCCGTTTTACTCAGCGGGAAAAGATGTTCGTGTAGAGGCCATGCACTTTGGATTCCTAGCATGTATACGGCTCACTCTTAACATAAATATCCAGAGCTGACTTTGACTTCAACTAAGTGATTATTTGTTCATCTTTGTCCAGTTTATGATTAGTGTTTTTTAAAATGTTTCTTTACCACTGAAGTGATCAAGTGAAGCTGTAATTCAAAATATCCTAGCCTGGTTTGGAGTGTTATTCCATCAAGTGCATGTAGGAAGTTGCTTGTCTGATTCATCAGCATTTTCTTGTAGATGCCTGTGGTAATTCAGATTTGGATTTGGTGCGCAGGGTAGGTTGTGGCCATTTTCCTTTTTTTTTTTTCATTTAGATTTGGTTATGACACGTTCTGTACCAAATATTATGACACTAATGAGTGATGACGGCAGTGTAGGATGTATCCTTGTTAAAGAAAATTAGCAGTTTTAGGTGTGTTCATGGTCAGTTACTCAGTTAGCTGTGCTCCTTAGTGTTTGATTAGCGAGTGTCCTTGGGTAAGTTTTAATTCTACCTGTTCTTTTTGTTCCCTGTTACAATAGTTAGAGCTTATGACATTGATCACTCGGCACATAAGTTCTACCTCTACCTGTCTTTTTTACGTAACGGTTGTAAGCACTTGTGATCATTCTTGATGGCATATTTATGGTAGTATAATAGTTATATCCGATTCTTATTTTCCTAAACCGTATACAAGCTAAGATTATTATTATGGCTGTTTTTACGCTTGATTTTCACAGAAACAAATCTTCTTTCTAGCTAAGATTATTATTATGGCTGTTTTTTTACGCTTGATTTTCACACAAACAAATCTTCTTTCTAGGCATATTTTGAAATTGGTTTGTATCTCGATGATCTATTTCTATTTGGTGCTTAATTTATAGAATTATAGGTCAGCCATCAACAAAAGAATTGAGTGTTAGTAGCTTGTTGTTTTATATTCTCTCATGTACTAACATATCGTATAGTCTGTTGTTCTCTTATACACAGCCACCAAAGCGAACGTGGATCGCCAAGATATTATGGCAGCGGTTTCATTAACAAGCGTTCAAGCACACACCGATACCAAAACTAGAAGTCCGCGACTCGAGTCGGATCGAGTTGGAAACTTCATTAGCGGCGCTAGAGATAAGAGGCACCTCGGGAACTAATGTCAATTTGCTACTTTGTGACTTTTACTATATGCGGTATGTTGTGTTGTGCCATCTCATAAACTGCCTCCTTCGTGTTCTATCCTAAGATTGTTTTGTGTAAAATTATGTACTATTTGGATAATTACCGTCCGGTATATACACACACATACATACATATATCTCTCGCAGCTGAACCGTCGTATTCGTTTTTTGTGCACATTATTACATTTCTCGGATAAAGCTGTGGCCATGACTCGCGCGCATGGGCGCGCGCAAATCACTAGTACATAAAGAGTAGAAGACCGTGTCCTTCTACAAGCCCATGGATTATTGAACCTATAACACTACTACGAGAATTGATTTTGCGTGGTGTTTGAATTTCATTTTCCGTGGCGGGCATTTGAGAAACCGCTACGGAAAATACCCTAATTAACCGTGGCGGTCATTTTTCATTAACCGTGACGGTTTTAATAACCGCCATGGTAAATGAAGCCCAGCCCAAGAGCCGAACTGGCCCAGATCCAATCCGAAAAACCCATTCCAGTCTCTCATATATATAAGGAGAGCTAGGGTTTCATTTCACACTTCCTCATTTTCTCCTGCCCACACTTCCCCTCCCGATCCGCCTCCACCAGAGCTCCTCCCTTCCCTCCCGATCCGCGCGCGCTCCCGGGCCGGCGCTCCCCTCCTCCCTCTTCATGGCGGCGGCCTCCCTACCCTCTCCTTCCCCGGCCGGCCTCTCTACCCTCTCCCTCCCCCTCCCGGCGCGGGATCCGGCCAGCGGGCTCCGGCGGGCGGGCACCGGCGGCGGCAGCGGCCCGTGGCGGCGATATCCCGACGGGCCCTCCTCGGCGGCGGCGACATCCGGCGGGCGCGCTCTCGGGGACGGCGCGGGCGGCGCTCATGGCGACGAACGGGCGGCGCGCCTCGACCTCCTCTCGCGGATCGCGGCGAGCGACCTTCTCGAAGCTCCTCCGCGATATCGCGGCGAAGGCGCAGATCTGGGACGGCGGAGGGCGGGGGCCGCCCGGCGGCGATGGAGGACCCGGCGACGTCGGCGGCGGCGGCGGCGGCCCGGCCAGATCTGCCCGTTTGGGCTGGATGCGGGTATTTTCATTTTTTTTTTTTTTATTAATGGTGGCGGGCATTTGGGCTACCGAGAAAACCGCCACCGTGACCCTAACGTGCATGGCGGACACGAAAACCGCCACGGGAAATAAAATTTAACCGCCACCGTTAATCGATTTGTAGTAGTGTAATCTGGGCTCCATAGGCAATGGGAGCGTTTTTAAATTTATTTTTGACAGTAAGAAATAAGATTGGCCAAGACTAAAGACCTCAATGTTTTTTGAAAGGACGGCAAAAGATTTGCCGCAATTTCTATTAGACGAATAAAGAAAAAGAAGACAAGTGCCCCCTCCTAGTTTTTGAAGTGAAACTGTGAAAAAAACCACACATACAATTATGGAGGGTACCCTACTTGTTGGGGGACTAAATCAGGGATCCCCCAACCCAAGAACTAATTCCGCGATCAAGTGTAATCAGGAGCCAACGAGGCCCATGGTCAAGCTGGGCTGCGGCGAGGGCCCATGAGGAACTCCGTCCCTGGGCGAGCTCTAAAACTCCGCCTCGCCGCGAGGTCAAGCTCGGGTGGATTTCTCCGCCTCGGCGCGAGCTCCGAGCTCGCGCCCCGGATGAGCCTGGATTACCGGCCCGTTTTCTCTCAGAAACCTCAAGGGACTAAGCGACGTCCTCCGGCACGTGCGAGCTCGAGCTCGGGGCGAGGCGGACCTAGCTACCTACAGATTAGCCATCATGACCACACCAGTATAATCCTCGCGTCATTGTCTCTTAAGTTAGGCCATCGTTGCACACATTAGCCAGTCGATTACTGTGACCGTGGTATTAGACCACGAGACTACTTCATCTGCACACTTAGGTATCAAGTCAACTCAACTCGCCCACAACAAGTGCGCCTACCAAACTCAATTCAACTCCACGCTTGGTCGGACTGGGACATCGACACAAGCCTCTAACCACTAGAACTTGGTCGGATTGGGTCGTCAACACGAGCCTCCACTTTGAACCACTTAGAGCTCCACAACTGAGGTAGCAAGCAACTAAAGACTAGCAAAAACAAAAAGTTGATAACTAAAAACAAAACAATGTCTACACCACCACTGCCACGAACCGTGCAACATCAGCAGGAATGACGACCAAGCCCTGCCCAAGACGTCCCGACCGAGCCGAAATCCAATGTGATCTTGGTTCATTTCAGATTGCTCCTTGTCTGAAGGGTGATCTTGGTTTTTCCCATGTCCCTACAGAAACTAAAGTAGTTTTGAGAGAGCACAAAAATGCCAATATGATTGGCCAAGACTGAAGACCTAAATGTGATCGAAGCTTCTCGACTCGAAGTCGTCGTACAATGTCAATGTGATCACACTGCCCACGAGCGTTGCATCTCCCAAAGCCCTCAGGTCATAGAATATATACATGACTTGATCTTTTACCAACCGAGCGCAGGGACACCGATAACGGAATCCCCGCCAGCTCAGTTCAACGAAGAATAGCTAAGTCAGTCATTTTTTTTGGACGAAACTCAGTCAAGTCTTGAAAAAGAAATCAATATGTCCAGTGTATTCTAATCTTGTGAAGCGAGTGATCACGCTACTGGCGTGTGGACGCCATGAATGTGCCAGCTCAAGTCAAACAATCTAGCTAGTAGCTATAACATGGGGTTATACGTCTGAAATTGATCAGCTATAGAATAAAAATTTCATCCATTGTTTAACCAGACTTCTTGCAAGTCTTGACAAGATATCAATGTATATTATGTGATTGTGAACCGGGTGCTCATGTTACTGGGATGTGAAGTGTGAACACCAATAGGCGAATTAATGCGTGCCAGCTCAAGTCAAAGAGTCCAGCTATAACATGGGGTTATAAATATAAAATTGATCAGATGCTGAATAGAAATTTTATCCATTGTTAAACCAGACTTCTTGCAAGTCTTGAAAAGAAATCAATATTAGCCATTTGGTACTATTAACAAATTGATCTTTTGAACCGAGTGCTCCCGTTACTGGAGTGTGGACACCAATACTGAATGTGTGCCAGCTCAAGTCAATGAATGTAGCTATGATTTCCATCGGTAACACTGAACAGCACAAAGCTAGCTATTAGCCATTTGGTACTATTAACAAGGACGAACGTATAGCGCAGTAAGTCAGCAACTGCTTTCCAAAGCTAAGTATTCATCGTTACGTTACAAGCACTCTGAATTATACTACGTACATGTATCGAGAAACTGATTTTCATCTATATACTGCCCACGCTATTAATAGGTCGAAATCTCTCAATCCAAACTTGTATGACGCTTGGTACGAATAATCACATAGACAAACACTCAAGAAAAGGTATGAGAACAGATGCCTTACGAACGAGAGCCAACATTACTACATGCGAAATTTAGAGACTTATTTCTTGTGTTTTCTTTCTACCACCGAAGAAGAATGAGGAAGACTAATCTGAAACTTCCTTCATTGTTGTCAGATCTAACCACAACAAAACCGTACAAGAGATCGGAGAAAATTATTGTATGGTGGTGACAACATCTCCAGCTTGTCATGCCGATGAACTTGATGATGTCATACTTGTTCTCATATTTTCAACAGAGTCATTATGGGGAAAACGGTTCTACCCTGCCCCCTTGTTGTCACTAGAGAGGAGGAGTACGAGATAAATCTATAATACTAAAAATATTTGGTATGAAGAGATTCGGGGAGGGAGTGGCGACCCTTCCCGGTCTCGGAAGCCGCGCTTGAGTTTACATGTCAGACAAAATATATATATATTACAAAATGACGTAGCACTTCACGCGTGGTCACGTTTGACTGTTAGAGAAGATATTGAAAAATACCGTAGCGTGTTCGCAGAAAAAGGACGCTCGTAGCTAGCGAGATCAGGGCAAGAGGCAAACGTTTATGTCTATCACTCTATGAAATGAAAAAAAAAAAATAACAAATTTGAGCCTGTTCATAGTATAAAAAATCTGTCCCCAACAACCTCCCGTGAGGAGCTGACGACCTCGTCGAGTCGTCGTCGACGTCGTCGTCCTCGTCCACACCTCCCCCTCCCCTTCCTGTCTCATTCCCGCTCTCCTCTCTAAAGTCCCTAATACATGTATATATATGTGCCGTCAGTAGTGGTGCTAGCAAATAAGCTGTGAATTAACCAGATTCCGGTTCAGATCTGCCTGCTGTTTAGAGCTAGTGCCAGTGCCGCAGCAGCGAGTCGTCGGCGCCCAATTAAGATGTTCAACGACGATGAGCAGCCTATCGCTCCTGCTTCCAATGCAGGTAAGATGCATCATGCGTCACATCATGTCCAGATCGATCGATTGTTGCTCCTGATTCCAATGTTTTTCCTTTTTTTTTTTTTTTTTCCGAGATACACTTATCTCCAATTCTCCATACAATCCGATCCCTATCAGGTTCAGATGCCTAAGTTTTTATTGTTTCAGGAAATAAATTAATTTGATCATTGTTTGACTACAGAAAACAATAGGGGCCAAAATTTACTCCCTCTGTCTCAAAAATAAACACATATTTTAACTTTTACACTTCTCGTTTGTCTTATTTAAATTTTTTATGTAAATAATAAAATAAATAAGTTATTATGAAAGTGTCTCTATTGATAAAATAAGTCATAATAAAATAAATAATATTTATTAAAACTTTTTGAATAAGACAAATGGTCAAACAGAAAGTGTAGAAGTCAAAATATGCATTTATTTGTGAGACGCAGAAGTAGGTGCCAAAATTTATTTTGCTTTCAGGCGATGATTGTTGCACACGTTTTATAGGTGCAATGTGAAATTTTCGGTACCAACAATAAAAAAAGCCTTTAGACATATACACAAAGTTAAAAAAAAATTGATTTATGTTGACGCAAAGACAATTAACAACGTGCAAATATTTACTATAAGAAGATGGTGGAAAAATAATATATCACAAAAAGACAAATACAAATCACAAAGGTAACAAGACTAGTTAGTGATACAAGAATCACTACACCACAACCCTTGTGAGTTGTCTTTTGAATTGTACCTTGTATTGTATAAGATTCCTTATTAATATTGCTTGAAATCATTAAGAAATCGATCAGGCATCTACAATATAGCAACTTTCATGTTTTGAAACTGTCACGATGTTGTGCAGGGAAGAAAGTGGGTGGGTTCAGCGACGTGGGGAAAGCATCGGTGAAGCCCTACTACCCGAGGGAGGCGCCCCTGGCAGCCAACACCGTGCGCGTGCTGCTGGATGTGAGCAGCTCATCTTCCACGGCCGCCAGGGCGGCGCTGGACCTGGTGGTGGTGCTGGATGTCAGCGGCAGCATGGGTGGACACGGCAGGCTGGACAGGCTCAAGTCGGCCATGCGATTCATCATCAAGAAGCTCACCCCCATGGACCGCCTGTCCGTCGTCACGTTCAATGGCGAAGCCACCAGGAAGTGCCCACTGCGCGCCATGTCTGAGGACGCCGTCCCCGTCGTCACGGACATGGTCAACGGCCTTTGGCCACAGGCGGGACCAACATCGAGGCGGGCCTAAAGATGGGTCTGCAGGTCCTGGACGGCCGCTGGTACACCGCCGGTAACCGCACCGCCGCCGTCATCCTCATGTCCGACGGGGAGCAGAACCATGGGGACGCCACGAGGGTCCGCAACCCGCAGAACCACCCCGTCTACACGCTCTCGCTAGGCGCCAAGGCCGACATGGATCTGCTGCAGAAGCTCGCCAGCGGCGGCGGCACGTATAACCCCGTCATGGACAAAGGAGGCAAGAGCATGGTCGACGTCTTCTCGCAGCTCATGGCCGGTCTCCTCACGGTGGTGGTGCGGGACCTGTACCTGATCCTGTCCAAGCCTGCTGCTGTTCTTGGAACTAGCCACCCGGAGGACCATGACCTCGACAAGATCGCCAAGGTGGACCCTGGGGATTTCAGGCAGAAGACCGACGCCAAGTCCGGCGCGGTCACCGTCATGTTCGGCGACCTCTTCAGCGGCGAAGTGCGCAAGGTCGTCGTCGACCTCTCGCTCAGAGCGACCGATAGCAGCGACTACAACGCGGATATCCTGGACGTGGAGGTGAGCTACCTTAACGACGAGCCGGAGCCGAGCCCGGGCGCAGAGAGGAAGAAACTCGTGGGCCAGACCCTCCACGTGAAGCGCACCAGCACGGCGAGCGCCGGCGTGACCACGCCGGAGCTGGAGGCGGAGCTGCTCCGGCGGCAGCACGCGGTGTCCATCAGGGCGGCGAGGCTCCTGGCGGACGACCAGAAGCTGGGAGCCGCCAGGGACAGTCTGAAGAAGGCGCAAGGCGAGCTGGAGGGCGTCCTGGACGAGAACAACCCCATTGTGGCCGTGCTCAAGACGGAGCTGCAGCAGCTGTTGGACTGCATGGCTGATGAGGATGTGTACAAGACCAAGGGCAAACCCTACGCGCTCGCCGTCGAGCTCTCCCATGCGCGCCAGCGCTTCGCCGCCAAGGGCGTAGACGACGGGGTCCGCCTCTTCGCCACACCCCGCATGAACGCATATCTCGAGCAGGCAAGGAAATTCGCCGATAACCCCGACGAACCTCTGCCCACCGCAGATGAGGACGACGCCAAGGACCCCAACAACGCGCCTGATGTGGACGCCGGCGACCGCAACAACGCGCCTCCGGCCCCTGCGGACACGGATGCCCTCAGCAAGGTTGTCTACTACATGCAGGTCGCCGTGCTGTTGCTCAAGGGCATTGAGAGCATCGTCAGACGCCTCTGGGAACGTCTAGGCGGCAGGGCCTAGTACGTGGATCAGCACCAGTCAGCCCTGGATGTTGTCTAGTGTAAGTGTTGCTTCTTGTCAGTTTGTGTGTTGCTATCAAGTGTGAGTTATGCACTGCCAAATGAATAAGGCTATCTTTGTACACATGTACTCGATCCCCATTCCGAAAGCAAAAGGGGTATACATTTCGATTTTGATTTTAGACAGGTCAATCGATATTTAAATTTATAGAAAACATTTGTATCTCTAAATAAGTTTATTTGTAAAATATATTGAATGATCAATCTTATTTTGCGTTATTTTTTCGTTTATTTTAACTTAAACTTGAAGTTGGTTTACTCTTCAAAAAGAATACGAATACAGAGTATTCGTATGAAAATGCCATCCGTGTGTTCGTATCCAAATCAAATAAATTGTGTGTTCGGTCAGCTGGCAATTGCATGATTAATATAATAACACTTACTCCCTTACTCCCTCACTCCCAAATTATAAGTCACTCAAAGAATCTTGGAGAGTCTAAACATCACAAGTTTAACCAAATTTATAATAATATTTATAATGACAATGACAATTGAGTACCATTAGATTCTTCATTACTTATATGTTTATGGCATATTTATTTGATTTCATAAATCTTCATAGTTTTCTATATAATTTTGGTTAAACTTGAAATGTTTTGACTCTTCGAGATTCTCGGAATGACTTATAATTTGAAACGGATGGAGTATTTGGTATCACAAATATTAGTACCTTTTTAATATATTTATTCAACTTTAAGATTGAAACCTTTTTTTAAAAAAAATGTGGTATATTCTTTTTTACAATGGACGGAGGAGGTTTTTCTCTGAATTGTGTCACATCGTGGAAGACTTCATTGTCATTCTTTTAGAACGAGTTTATCGTCAACTTAGGCATCATTATTTTTAAGTCTTCCTGGTGTAAACAGTTTTGGGACAACCCATAATTAATTTCTGCTCTGCGTCCATATCCTAATGAAGAAGTTGTTATGCACAGCTTGGCAATGAACGACGGTGCTGTGGATGACAGTATTATTACACAAACTTTAGTTAGGACCACGGTAATTCTGGGATTAGTAGCCTTGCTTTTTTTTTCGAAAACGTGCACGTGCTTCATTAAGCAAAACAGTGGTGCTTAGCTAGTTGTACTATCGTGCGACTAACGCGACGCGCACATGTGCAATCCATACAGTTCGAGCCTCGCCATGGTATTTGTCCAGCGGGCACCGCGCTAAGTGGAATCACTGGCCTTGATTCTTGCCTTCATTTAGATACCATACGAATACGAATACTGATCGAAATTCAGATCAGAAAACACAAGGTCTCTTCCTCCTCCGAAACATCACAGTCTTACTCTGACGGCTCATCTGCTGAACAATTTGGCGTCCAGCATGTCCATGTTCAGCTCAGGCTCAGCAACCGACAGACAATTTGGATAGTTCCCTCCCACGTTCTTGGGACCTTGCAGTTTGGTTCCTAGTGGTTGGCTACTTGGGATGGCACCCGCCGCCCGCCGGCAATGGCACATGACGACGCCCGATGATACGGCTAGTCACGGAGACACGGACATGGCATCACACCACATGGATGCAGGATGATTGTCCATCTCGTCCGGAGGTCCATCTCGTCCGGACGTTGCAGCTAGGCACCTCCGGACGAGATGGACAATCATCCTATCAACGCCTTTTTTCCACAACCGTCCGGCAGGCCAGACATTATCCTCCGGTTCTGTTTGTTCCAAGATTCGTGCCTCCTTTTCCTCTCTACTTCCCAATCCTGCTTTTTATTCCTGTCTTTCCCACCTTCCATACATTTGACTCATTCTATTCCCATCCTTTCAATTCCCATCTGAAGTTCTCTTCTACCTCCCTCCACTCTCTTCTCTCCGTCGTCCACCATTCGCCGCCACCCTCTCTCTCTCTCTCTTCCAAACTGCTGCCCCCTTCTCTTTCTCCCCGCCCTAATCTCTCTTCTACCTCCGTCTTCCCTCTCACCCTCTCACCGTCTCTCTCCCCCGTTCTCTCTTCTCGCTCAGATTTGTGCTGCTGTTCTCCTCAGATTCGTTTTTCCAAGTCGTCTTCTCTCTCAGATTTGCTTCTTCGAGTCACTGATCCCGTCAAAGATCCCATCGAGTTGCTTACCTTTATTTCTTGTTCTTAGCAGCTGCGCATCGAGTGTGTGATTTCGGTGTTGTTTACCCTATGTGTCTTTGGTATGGGAAATTCCTGAGGATGGAGCTGTCATGTGCGGGGGGTGGCTGGAGATTGTTGCCGTAGCCAGGTTTGTCCTCTTCATTTTTATTTTCTTCTATAATTAATTAGGCGCTGTAGATTAGCAGGTTCGTCACAAAGTCCCATCCTCTTTATTTCCTGATTTTTAATTTATTTTGTTGTGCATTACCTTTACCACCGATAGGACTACTAGAAATTCCAACCACCAACGTTAATCTTATGCTGCCACTTTGCCGAATATATAAAAAAAATTAGGTTGTAGATGTATTTGTTTATTTGATCTGAATGCTGCTGACGCACTGTAGAGATGTTTATTTCAGATTTAATGAGTTTGTTTATCAATTATCCAGTGTGGTATTTTCTATTATTATTGGTGACATAGGTCAATCCGTACTATAATATGTAATTATTGTACTATTACTTTCCTTGAAAAATTGTTCCACTTGTCCTTCAAAAATATGTTTGTAATAAAAAGTCCTTTGGGTTTGTGCTGTTGTTTCATTTTGATCAGGTGGCAAATCTGTTGTGATATTGTTCAATCATCTGTTGGCTATGTTCCTTTTGTTACAAAAATTCTGTTCTAGACTGCAGTTAGAGGAACACATTTAATTTTACATTCACTAGAGTATGACCCAGCTAGAGGAGGTACAGCGAGGGTAAGCTGACCCAGATAAATGTCCACCCAAATGTGCATTTCAAATTTATATAAGACTGATGCCCTCTTTTATCATTTATTAAATCTGAGTCTTCAATATTAAGCGGCAATTTCTGTTTGGTTACATTTATTTTCGTTTTTCTGTTTGTAGACTGGTGAAATTTGTCTTGATATATGTACATGTGTAGTCTCAGGCCGTACACGTTTATTTCCATGTGACAAATATGCTAGGTAATAAGTTTATTGCTTCACTCTGTGTTGAGGATATGATTCACTGCATTTTCAAGCAACATATATCTCATCCTCTGCTTTAATGTTTTTATTTCTGGCCATGTTGCTTCCAGGAATTTCATCATCTATCTGATAGATGGCAATATAGAGTTGCTTGTAAAGCTGAGAGCTTTGATTATTGATTGGGTACAAGAAGGTTTTCAATACTTTTTCCAGAAACTTGATTGGCATTTTCATGTGCTTTCTGGGAGAAGCAAAAAAAATTTCACAAGAGTCAATTATTGATTCTGTGCAAATTGATAAGGGTCCAAGCAGTCTTGATACTTATGCTTGCACAACTCTGTGTTTACATTGAACAAACAACAGTTCCTAAAGTAACAGAGGTACGTTGCGTCGTATCCAATCACTTGGCCACTGTCTAGTGTGAAACTTCATAATGAAACAATTCTGGCTACTTTTACCTTTTTTTAGGAGCTAGCATCTTCCTTTTTTTGGAGGTGGAATATGGACCACTTTTGTGCCTGGAGAAATATGTTGGCTATATCGTTCATCAGAAGAGAAATTCTTGCACCATGTAGGAAGCATTCTTTATCTTCTGTTCCTTTTCATTCCATTGTTCACTGTTACTCACTTTACTCACTTTTATGTAGAAGTTTGATCTCACTGCCCCATATGGTGGTTTATTTTACGTAGTTTACATGTGAAGGGTCAATCCCTACGCCTTGGGAGCATAATCAGAAACATACTCAGAAACTCTACTGTTTGTAATCTAAAATAGCTTAATCCTTTTGTTCTTTGTACATTTTTTTTTTTAAAAAAAAATCGATCTGTCAGTGTCAATAACTGAATATTGTGTTCCTTGGAGCAGTACATAAATATTAAGACTCGAGAACTCTAAATTTCAGTCTGCTTTCGAAATGAGTTCGATTCTAAAGTTTTCTCTAAGTAACAGTTATCATTTTTCTTTTAGTTCAATTGTGTGGTATCTAAAGTCAAGCAGACCTTACTTGGTATAGTTTTAAGTGAATACACATTCTGATTGTTTTAAGTGAAAACAGAAATTCATAATGTGTTGATAGTTTTTCTGTTGTCATTTTCTCAAGGGCATTGCATACTTGCTCGGGAAATTAGTTATTTCCATCATCTGACTATCTGAGAGGAATATTTTTATTTACTTGTGCTCTTGTATAACAAACTTTTATGGTTCAGTTAACAGCCAAGATGAATATAAAAAACTTATAGTTATGCTATAATGTTACCCGGAGAATTGCTAAAGGATCACCTATTCAATGGGACTACTATAGACTTCTATAACCTGATCATTTTTGTGCATCATGTAGTATTTATGATCTTTGCCTTCATTTCATTTTTCACTTGATTGCTAAATTGAAGTTTCATTAGGTTGCGGGAATATCTTGCACCATCTTTGTGATATTCATTGATCCCGGCAAAATATTTTCACGTCAACATTTTAAGTGGTATTTTAACAACATGTAATTAACATTCTTTGTCATATGAGCTTGTCCATGATAATTTTTTGAGTCTATTCTTCTATGGTTCTCCCCATTAACCATCGAACCCCTTTTAAAGTCAATGGAGTGAATGACATACCAATAGGCTTGAATGCTCACCTAGTTTATATCCCAAGTTTTTCAAAATAAATCCACATCAATGCCACCTACATCATAGTATTTAGAATGCATTATCTATTTGAGGTCATAGAAGCGACTTCTTTGTAACACCCCCGTGTTATTATTAATAAAATATGACATGTCATCATGATCATTGCAAAGCATGCATGTTTAGCCCACTATATGTTGCATTGAACTAAAATAAGTTTATTTTATGTTTGGTTACGTTGTTGGTCGAAAAGACGCGGAAAATCAATCGGTTCCTAAGTTACCCCCTTGTCGGAAACCCCGATTTGAAACCCTAGTTTGTTTCCTTTTCTTTAATTCAAAATTTATCAAGAATTTGAGGGTGGTCACAAAAGGGAAAAGGTAGAGTTTTCAAAGTTGAGCAAAGTTGGTATTTTGAGTTTTCAAAGTTTAGTTCAAAATTTTAAAGTAATTTTGAATTCGACAAAACCCTATTTGCCCCCTTTTCTCTATTTCAAAATCTAAGCAAAATTTGACAAAACTTCCAAAAGCTAGTTTGTAGATCTTGTTGAGATGAACAAAAGATATGTACAAAGTTTTTCAAGTTTCTACATAATTTTAAAAGTAATTTTGAATTCAAATTTTCTACTTTTTGACCCCATTTCAAAAAGTCTATTTTCCAGCCGAATTTGAAAATGTCCCAATTATGAAATTTTTAGATCTTGAAATTTTAAGCAAACTTTGTTCTTGGAGATTTTTGAGTTCGAGTTCAATTTTTGGGAGTAATTTGGAAATTAGGGTTTGGAATCGGTACCGCTATGATGATCGGCCCTATGGCCGGCCGCCACCGCCGCCGCCAACCGTCGCGCCGCCCACCACCGTCGACCTCTCGCGAAACCGACCGGCCGGGGGCTTCGCGACGTCGGCCCCACCACTGTCCGACCTCCCTTCTTATAAATAGGTCGCCATCGCCGCCGTTTTCCCTTTTCGGAAGCGCCGCCGCGGAACCGCCGCCATCCGCCGCCGTCGTTTGTCATTTGTCGAGCCATCTCTCACCAAACTAGCTAGCCCGGCGACCTCACAACATCCTTGAGCCGATTGAGCCCGCTCCGCGATCCTTCGCCATCGGAATCATCCGCTACCCCATCTTCTTCGCGCCCGGTCGGATCGCCGCCACGCCGACCTCGCCGTCGGCGGCTTCGCTCCGGTGAGCTTTTGCTTGCACTTCCTCGCGTTTTCCCTCCCTCTAGATGATGTAGTCGTGATTGGCTCGTCCTTTTTCCCAGCCGTGACCCCATTTCGCCGGACGCCGATTCTTGTCGGCTCTTGCCGCGCCGCGCCATCGCCGTCGACCCACCTCCCAGGCCTAGCTCCGCCGTAACCAAGCCCCGTTCTAGCATCGCGATGAGCTCCCGGGCCGCCCTCCTTCTCTCCGTTTTCTTTTTGGTCCACTTCCGACGCCGGAACGCGGCCAAGGCCGCCAAGACGCGGTGAGCACCACCGTAGCGTCGGCGCCCGGCGGCGTGGACTCAGCCGGGCCAAAACCAACGATAACGAGCCGGGCACATGCGTTCAACGGCCGCCCAACATCATTCACCGGCCGGCCCATCACTATTTCAAACCGCACCGGTCCGTCATACGGTAGTGGGCGTGAAACGATCTTGGGCCGTGCACAATCTTGGGCGATTCAACCCGAAACCCTTTTTCATTTATGAAATGTTTTATTCAATTTCATTTATTTGAATAGTGTCGATTTTCTAAATTTCATATAAATTCAAATGCTAGCTCAAAAATTAGAAAAATTTTTGTGTAGCCTTCCCATCATATGTTCTATCTAGGAAAATTATGAAACTTGAATTTTAAATAGTTTGGGCATGATTTAAAAATACAAATTTTAATTGAAAAATGCATCTTCCTTGATTTTTAATAATTATTCTATTTATCCAAAAATCATGAAAATTATTTTGACAATTTGTTTCATGACATGATCTACCTGTACAAAAATTTTGAGCTTGTTTAAAGAAAGTTAAAATAATTATTAATTCATGCTCTATTATTTCATGTGTTGAATAATTTGTTTTATGACTTATAACCTAGGGTTTTGGGTGAATCTTGGATTGTTTTGTGAACCCTAAACCATGCCTTTATCAAGTGGTCCTTGAGAACTCCTTAGGCAATGGTGATGATATCTCGTAGAGTAGTTCAACAAGTTGGTTTTGTCGGATTGCAACTTTATCGTGAAGGAAAGTTGTACTCAAGTGTTTATCGTTTCATGCACTCTAGCGCATCATGTTTATATACACGGCATCATGTAAAGCATATGTTATTCTTTAAAGATAGTGAACGAAGGCGTCGAGAGATCGTTGATCAAGCTTCCGAAGAGGGTTTTCTTGTTGATCCGAGTTCGATTATTGTGATCCATCGTCGAGTCGGGTTATTTCGTCAACCAAGGCAAGCCCCTTCATTTAAACATTCCTTGTGTTTTTACAAAGCTTTATATCACATTTGCTTTATACACTTTGCATTAGGTGATAGGAGTTGTGTGATAACCTAATTGATGCATTACCAATCCTTGATTATTTCGATATCTACCTTGATAGCCCGTTTTGGTAAAATGCTTAGAAATGCTTAGCCATGCTAAATTAGTTAGACTTTTGAGTCAAAATGTGACAAGTCTCTTATGATAGCCCGAATGGGCATTTGATGAACAAGGATGTTATATGATGAAACCATCTTTGGGATATGGTATTGAAATTTGAGACCGGTCGGGTAATTTGCAATCGAGAATGGAGTCTCGGTGTAGTATTTCCGGCTTGTCGATTAAGGACCGTTCGTTGTAAGCAATGTGGATGAGACTTTGGAACGCACACTTAGCGCTGAGGTCTTTGGCCAATGGCACGTCTCGTGCGGCGTCGCCCGGGGCCGGTCGAAACTAGTCTTGACCACATACTCCGGTAAGCCCGATCTCGGGGGTGTCAAATCGGAAACGTACAACCACGCACTGGGAGTGGAGAGATGGCGGGAGTAGCGTGTACACTCGTGGGTTAAATTCTGGATGCCGTGGGTTAGATTCCCAAGGTGTGAGGTGTCTTGTGCTCTCGGGTGGCGTGGGGCGGTTCCGTTTTGAGTATCCAAGAAAGGGTTGATATATGCAAGCTTAGGTGCTACATATGTCGTGTGGAAAGAACTCCCCAGCTGGGTTAATCGATTTCGAAATCGCCGTGCTTCTCGGACATGGAGACTCGGTTTCCCCCTTACATCGTAGTTTAAGTATGGAACTATGAAGAGATGGATTAAGTGATGGAATATCCAAGAAGTGTGTGCTCTAGTGTAAGATCACCTAGAGTAGGTGAGAAACTTAATTGGGATTAAAATATTGAAAGTAAGGACTCACTCCTAGTAAGCTTTTCTGCAAAAAGAGTCCTTGATTTCTTGCTAAAAGTCTTATCTTGAATCCTATTAGACCAAAGATTCCCGAGTCTTCACCTATTTTCTTTAGTCGGGTAAGACTTGTTGAGTACTCCGTACTCGGGGTTTTGTTAACCCATGTTGCAGGACCAGGTAGTCATGTCTGCACAGGACCATGCTGCATGATGATCCATCAGGAGGATAGTGACGATGAGTGAGAAGTGAGACCCGTGGGCTGGGTCTGTTAGTGAGAGATATGTAATAAACTTTCTGTTACTCCTACTTATATATTGTAAAACTGGTTTTGGATAAATGGTTGTAAAATTATTGTAATATAAGTCTTTTCATTTGTTTTACTCGATTATGTATGAAAACTGTTGTAATACTGCAATGACCTCGTAACGGATCCCGGTTGGAATAGTTAATAGTATTTTTCAGGTTACAGGTGCACATATGTGGCTATTAAAGGTCATCGTACCGATAATTAGCACATGTGGGCCCTATAATTTGAAAGGTTTTGTTACACTTACCAATTGAATTTTGTGATGCTACTAGGACAGATATGCTATTGTTCTAGTATATTTTTCTTCCATCTACAGGAACGTCACTTGGCGGCTTTTGACTGTAATTCCTTGTATTCTGGGTAAATTTCAGGAATCTGTTATTTCTACTGTCATCAAGCTCTGCCTGAAAAGCTTGCTAGAATTTGTCCGTCTTCAGACTTTCAACAGAAGTGGATTTCAGCAGATTCATCTGGATATGGAATTTCTCAAGATCTCCCTTAAGGAATTTGTGGATGATGAAGCAGTTATCAGCTTTCTAATCAAAGAGGTCAGATACTGCCACTATCCGTTACAACTTGCCAGTTGCCACAAGTTAAGTTTGCCTGAGACTAGTCAAAACTGCACTTGTGTGTAATTGTTCCATATTGTGCTTACCTATAACTAAGATCGTCATATCTCTGCAGGTGAAAAATGCTGCCCACGAGAGACGTCTTGACCCAAAATGCAAAACTAGCAAAAATTAAAGAGGAAAACACAAATATGCTGTAGCTATGCACAGATTGGTACCGTTACTAGAATTCAGTCCTGTCCATTTGAATGCAGATCTGATGTGTGCAACTTCATAGAGTTTAGGGCACATAGCATGTTGTTGACGGCATGTAAATCTGGAGACTGGAGTCAGACTCAGAACTGAATTAGCTAGGATTTTCTTTTTTTTTTATCTTCTATTCAATATTACTATCAGATTTTGTATTATCTCATGAACGATCTTATCTTTACCCCGCTGCATCGATGCAAGTACATCTGATTTCGTCCAACACTCCCTTGATTTGTCTATTTTAGTTTAAATAAATACGTTCTAAATAAGCGATAATTTGCTTTGCGTGTTAAGCGTCTGCGTTGTACTCACTCCAATCCGATAAGATTGTAAAAAAGAAACCATTGTAGATGTTTTTTTTATTTTGTATTTTTTAGAGAAGTGGGACAGTAACATATCTACGATGACCTTGTTATTGTGATTCTCACTTTTTAAATGTACTATAGTTGAGAAGATATACATACATAAATGTTATATATTATATATTCTTCCTCCATGTTTGGAGTTACAAATTAAACATAGAGAAGAAGAATTAAAATTTTATTAATTTGTGATTAAAGGTGCATGAGTCTGCTTGTGTGGTTTAATTAAATTTAAAAACAAGCAGGTTTTATTCTACATGCTTGGTGTACAAATGTAAGTACTACCTTTGTCCAAAAGGATACAACTCTAGAACAATGTTAAAAATATGCCATATTCAATTAATTTATATAAAAATACTAGTTTCATCAAGAAGCACATTTTCGTATTATATTTAAAACCAATTACTAAATAATTTTATGTGAAATAAAAAGTTATAGTTAGAAGTTGAGAAAAGGGTGTTGATACGGTGGGAGTTTGTTTACCCAGAGAGACGTGTTAATAATAAATGCAGCATACAATATAAATTAAGAAAAATGGATAAATGGCCAAAAGGGAAAAGCAAAGCGAGATGGAGAGAGCAAGAAAGAGCTTGGGAGAGTGAGAATCACAATGACAGTGCGTATAGTACAGGCAAACTGAAGAAGAGCAGAGAGAGTGACTGCGCATGGTACGTCAACAAGAAAAGGTGGGAATGGGAGGGTGGAACGAGAGTGCGGGAAACAATGGGGAAATGAGCAGGGAATGGGAAGGGTGGGAAGCGGGCACGGATCTTGGAGCAGTTTGGACGTGCCAGATAATGGTTGGCGGGCCAACCGGTTGGGGCTATGTGATTCCGGCCTAGCTGAATTCCGACCAGACATGCCATCTTTTTTTTTTTGAGGCAATCAAAAGCTCATCTAAACACATCATTTTGTTTGAAATCTGTACTGGGCCACAGGTGTGCTGGGCCAGGCCGTAAGCTTTGGGCGGAGTACCTTTCCTTCTAGGGTTCCCCTAGGAAGCTTGACACGCCGCCGCATCAGTTTTCCGAAGGGACTTCCCAAAACCCCCATACCCAAACCCCCGTTCAAAACCGAGCAGCGGTAGCCTCAGCCAAAGCCGATCGCCGTTCCATCATCTCTGGCGCGGCTGCCCTGCCATCCATTGGGCCATGGAGACCGACGAGAAGCGGCAAGTTGGGAAGCAGGCGGCGCCGCTCAGCGGGGGGTACCAGTACAGCAACCCGCGCCCCAGCGCCAAGCTCCGCCGCTCCCACAGCAAGCACTGCGGCAAGGCGCTGCCGCCGGCTGCGGGCGAGAGGGAGGAGGACGCCGGCGACCACAATGCGGCCGGGCGGACCGTGCTCGGTACATCCGGGGGTTTTCTCGATTTGTTTTATGTAGATTAGATGCGTTACTTTTTCCGTTCGGTGGTTCTGATGGCCGTTCCTGCTCGTTCGTTCCGCTGCAGGTGGGGAAGGAGGACGACAGCGATATGAGATTGGCATTGGGGAGGCCAATGGAGAAGCTCACGGTTCTGTGGAGGACAAGGAGATTGCAGGTAATGGCTGATCTTTCCCTCTTTGTCCACGTTCAGTTCAGACTTCATTACGGGCTTGCTGCCGTTAATCTCTTCATTGGCGTCCCCTGCGTTTTTGGGTTGTTACAAAATCAAAACTGGAGTTGGGTTCTGCATTTTGCGATATATTGAAATGGGAAAAGACGCAAAGGGTTTGGCTGCCTTTCCCCGTGTTCCTCGGTTCAAGAGGGGCGCTAAACTCACCTGGGCATATAGTAAGATGGTACTCCTGTGTGAGCTCTCCCGTCTGCGTGGCTCTTGCGTCAGTTCAAAGCATGGTTACTTTCTCTGTTTTCCTTGGAGCTGCTGGCGAGATACTTTTGTGATAACGATGCACAATAGTTGGAGTGCCTTGCTTTGCAACTTCTGAACTGTAGGTCTGAACTTGGTTAGTACTATTACTAATATGTCAGTAATAATGTCATACTCCAGAAGCTGAGATCCATGTGTATCGGCTGTCTCGAATCTCATGGAATTCTGTTCCCTTGATACGACGGGTCAGCAGTTGGAATTCCTTGTCTTTGTGGACATATACACACATTGCATTTGTTGTCTAGTCTGCTAGGATGAATATGTTGGTACTTGGTAAACCATCTGTTTGCCTAAAAATCCAACATATCTGCATGGGTGTGTAGGATTTCTTTGAGCTTGTCGTTTAAGACTTCTTTTCCCCTGTCTGCTAGTTTGTCGTGGCCATCCACCACATGTGGTCTTAGTCACATGGGCGTCCTATTTATTTGCAAAACAGAAGTGTTACCGGTTCATTGTGTCTGCATGTCTCGTCTTATTATTTCTATTTATATAAGTCATCTTCTTCTCATACTTTAACAGCTTTTGGATCCTCCCCTTCCTCGGCGAAGCTAGGAATGGTCGACTTCATAAGATCTTCTCTTGAGGAGTGGGCTGAGGTGGCGGAGTCGGAGGATTCTGAGGCTTTGTTAATGGTACCTAGCCTAGGGGAATGAGGCACGCGAGCGATGACGGCGGCGTCGATGTCGGCGCTCCGAGCGGCAGCGCGTCGAGGCCTAGGGAAGGGAGGCGCGCGCGAGCGATGCCTACAGGTCAGGGGTAGTGGACGGGGGCGGACGCAGGAGGGAGCACGCGGTGAATGCCGGGTGGGGCCCATCGGCGGGGTGAATCCATGGAGTCCGGGCAGACGATATCGTTTCCTATGTTTTAGGTGCAGAGAAATCCAACATATCTGCATGGGTGTGTAGGATTTCTTTGAGCTTGTCGTTTAAGACTTCTTTTCCCCTGTCTGCTAGTTTGTCGTGGCCATCCACCACATGTTGTCTTAGTCACATGGGCGTCCTATTTATTTGCAAAACACAAGTGTTACCGGTTCATTGTGTCTGCATGTCTCGTCTTATTATTTATATAAGTCATCTTCTTCTCATACTTTAACAGCTTTTGGATCCTCCCCTTCCTCGGCGAAGCTAGGAATGGTCGACTTCATAAGATCTTCTCTTGAGGAGTGGGCTGAGGTGGCGGAGTCGGAGGATTCTGAGGCTTTGTTAATGGTACCGCCAGTATCGATAATCCAGTACAGAGGTACGCTTCTGTTTTCTTCGGTTGGGTATCTATTTACCTAAGGGATTTCCTTTTGTTTGATGTTTTATTCTTGGGCATTGGGGCTGGGTTTGGTAGATCTAGTTGCCTAACAGTACAGAGCGCAGCTGAAAGCCGAACTCTGCTCTGTTTGCCGATTCCGCCGCATTCCCCACCCCTCCGGTGTCTCGTCGGCGCTGGAGGGGGATGGGAAGCCGGATCCGCCGCGTGCTGCATATATTTAGTCCTATATATTTTGACTAGGTGCTGAATTCTCCCTTGCCGATGGTTTGGTTTCTGAGGTTAGGGTTCCCTGGCAGCTGCGGTGACTGTTGCTTAGACATGAGGTTCGTGAGCTTTTTGCGAAAATCAAGGGCGGGAGATTTGCGACGTCCCCGGTAATGGGTTGTTTTACGGCCGGGTTGCTGTTCTTGTCGTCAATGGTTTGTTGCTGCTTTGTCCTTGTTTGGCAACTTGCCTGTTCTCTGTTTTGTGCATTATTTTCTTCCTTTGGTTCTGGATCTAATTATTTCTCCTTTGTTGCTGCCATGTCAAGATCTTCTTACAAGAGCATGGGGTTGGGAAAGGTTGCTGCCCAGAATTCACGGTTCCATTGATTGGGATCAATACAAGACATACCTTGAGGAGTATTATCAGCACAATGCCGACAAAGCAGCAACTAGCAAAGAAACACTGCATGCTGCAGCCAACCTGGTAAGCTCTCCTTGCTTAATTCGCAAACAAAACTTTTCCAGTTGCTGACTAATTGCTTCCTCTGTTGCGAAAACACCCTTTTTTATATATAGTGTATCAGCAAAGAGAGAGAGCTTGTGTTTGCCTGCGTTAGCGTTTTCAGTATGGAAGACAATCGGTTGAGCATTAAGATCAAGGAACATGCAATGACTGTGTTAGAATCAGAATCAGAGGGTGAATACCCTACTGCAGCTGCAGCCTTGCTGGTACGTCTTTTACAAACTTTACAAAACTTTGGCCTCTCTAATTCTGGTAGTAATTGTTTAAGGTTAACTAATTTTTTGCTGCCATTGCAAATGATGGTTCCAAGTCTATTAAGAATGAGGCTGAGTTGATGTTCATGTTGTTGGATCGTGGTTATGGCGCCAGTGTGATCACCGTAGGCAATAAGATCCGTCGCTCTGCCTTAAATCTAATGCTATACAAAGACTCTGAATATGCAGCAGCATCAGGTGCCATGATGGTATGTACCTTTTCCAACCTGAATAAACTGATCCTTCCTTAATTTGTGTTGATCCTTTTGCGCTAACAAGCTTTTTGTTACAAGGGTATTGCAAAAGAGGCTGCTATCATTCTTGACTCAGCACGACAAAATCTATTTGGGGCACACACTGAATATTATGATATTCAGAGGTTGCGTGAAAGTATTGCAGCTGATTTGGCTGTACTTGAGCAAGAGCTTTCTGACAAGACTACTGGTTATGATGGCACTCTTTCTAGTGGCAAAACTGGGTATGCTGTACATAAGAAAATTAATATTTTGTTCCTTTGATACAAATGTTGTTACATCAGATTAGTGCAATTTATTATTCTCCTCTACATCCCTGAAGCTTTCTTGTATGGAAATCATCATTGACATGCATTATTTTTTATGAAGCTCTGCCGGGTCAAAGCCCACATCAGAATCCTGAAGCGGGGAAGTAGGCAGACATATGCAATGCATCAGGTTAGTGGAGGCAGATGAGAATGTTTCTCGAATTAGAAAGGTGTTGCATACAACAATTTCTTCCCTCTTTTGAAATATGGAGTGCAAGTTATGGAATGCTGGTTGTCTTCCATGCCTCAACGCTGTTGTTGTGTCCTGTGCTTTTTTTTTCAAAAAAAAAAAAAAAAGTAGTATCTTGTACATGTGCATTTTTCAGTTGAATATGTTAACCGGTGTGAACTTGATCATGGTCCTTAAATTTCATTTCATTGTCATAAGAATTAGATGCTGGAAACATTCCTCTTATTACCTTGCTTGGTGTTCCATTATTGTAAGGCTCTTTCTGAATTATAGGCGAGTTTTTTTGCATGCTTGACATGATCCCTTCGCTTTTCTTCATGTTAATGGATGAAGGCACACAAGCTGGAGATGATGTACCGTCCTAAAAGGATATTGGAGCCAGGAGAGATGCTTTGTCATTTAAGTTGCTACTTGAATGTTCAGATCAGATTTTGTCTAAGTACCAGTACTCTGTTGCTGTGTTTCAGTGATGTACTCTGTTGCTGTATTGCACTAAGTACCAGTACTCTGTTGCTGTCTCCCAGTGAGCACCAGTACTCTTATAACTTTGTCTCGTTTCAGTGGGTGTTTAGACACTGTTGTTGGAAAGAAATTCAAATGTTGCACGAATTTGGAAAGAGATGGCCGGCCTTAGGTATATTACAACACTAGTGATCCATGGCTGTTGCTGAGTTTGGTGCAAGAATACGCAGATCGCACAAAAACAGAGTCCAGATTTGGAATTTGATGGCGAGTTGGTCAAAGCATACTGTAGGTAAGCCAGATCTCTAAGTTGGCCCGGGTTTCAAAGCATACTGTACATAATAAAATCAATATTTTGTTCCTTTGATACAAATATTGTTACATCAGATTAGTGCAATTTATTATTCTCCTCTACTTGTAATGGCAGTGAAGAGGGATGGAGATTAGGAACAGAAGTTTGAACAATCAAACAGAAACCGAAGAGGTTGAGGATGGCAATGTTGGAGCATGTAAGAAATATTTCAACTTCCCTGAAGCTTTCTCTAAATTATAGGTGAGTTTTTTTTGCATGCCTGACATAATCCCTTCGATTATCTGCATGTTAATGGATGAAGCCACAAGCTGGAGATGATGTACCATCCTAAAAGGATATTGGAGCCAGGAGATATGCTTCATCGTTTAAGTTGCTACTTTGAATGCTTAGATTAGATCGTGTTGCAGTGATGTACTATATTGCTGTGTTTCAGTGATGTACTCTGTTGCTGTGCTGCACTCAAGTAGCAATACCCTGTTGCTGTGTCCCATTGAGTAGTACTCTTATAACTTTGTCTTGTGTGGGTGGGTGCTTAGACACCGTTTTTCGAAAGAAATTTGAATGCTGCATCTTTGGCAATTTGGAACGAGATGGCCTTGGGTAGGTATATTCCAACGTTTTTGTTGTTCTTGGTCTCAGGTCATCTCATTCAATAACACGTAAGATTTTTATGATGTGAAGAAAAGAGGTGAGGTGGGAGATTGAGATAGATGTTTCGCCCAGTTTAGGACTACTATGAATGAATCAACGAAAGTACTTCCTCTGTTCCAAATTGTAGGTCGTTTTGGCTTTTCTAGATGCATTTCTTTTACTATGCATCTAGACATAGTGTATAACTAGGTGCATAACAAAAGCAATGTATCTAGAAAAGCCAAAGTGAACTATAATTTGGAACGGAGGGAGTAGAATTGAACAAAAACCACGCGCGAGGGCTGTCGTCGTTCTCGCACGTCACCACACATGCATCATGTGCCGCTGGCCGCCGTCGCCTCCCTGTTGCTGATGCTTCTGTGGCCAGCGCGCCACGCCGGCTCAGTTACATACAACCCATATGTTGCGTGTTAAATCACATCAAGAATCGCCGTGTATTGGATTACCCAATGTAATTGCTCTTACCATTTGTAAAAATTTTTTGTTTGTTGTTACTGTTGCTTGGTAGAATTCCTGAGATCACGCTAACTGGTGTGACCATCTGTTTTGTACAAATACAAATAATTTTTCCTATTAAATTTGGTCGGCTCATTTTCTTTTGATGTAGAGCCAAACAAGAATATGAAGGACGATGGAATTACTTGTAGAGATGGGTGGTTGTCAAATCCCTGGACAGGGGATTAATAAAGGGGATGGATCAGCAACAGAATAAAAAATTAGAACATTCAAAACGAAGACCACTGGTCATTATTTGGTAACCCATCGCTCCCGTTATTAAATTGAATTTTTTATGTCAATAATAAACGAAGATGTTATTAAATTATTTGTAGGCTCAGCAACTGACAGACAATTTGGATGCTCCGGCTCCGGTACACGTTCTTGGGACCTTGCAGTTTGGTTCCTGGTGGTTGGCAACTTGGCATGGCACCGCATCGCCGCCGCCGCCCGAGGATACGGCGTCGCCGCTGGTCACGGAGACACAGACATGGCATCACACCACATGGATGGAGGATGATGGTCCATCTCGTCCGGAGCAACAATCTGACTGACTAGGTGAATTCCGACCAGACATGCCAACACCTCGTATCGCAGCAAGCAGAGCAGAGCAGCTCACCTTACCAGATCTGACCTGAATACACATGGCGTTGCCATCTGCAGGTCCACATCACATTACATTACATTTTACATGCAGACCAACCTGCGCTGCAGGCGATGATGATTCGCTCGCCTACCTGCAACTCCCCCGGTTCGCAGCGCTCATTCTTCTTCCTGCAACGCAAGGTACTGGATTTGTTTATACAGCAAATTGAAGCCAGAATGAACCTTCCTTGGATTTGTTTAATACTAATATACTGCCTGATGGAAATTGGATCCAGTTAGCAGTATCTCAGTTACCTCATTCATTCATGCATGTCATGACTTGTCAACACGCTAAAATTTTGTCTTGTTCATCCCTTCCTCCGATTCCATGGGAGCACTTCTCCCTCTTCTCTGCTTCTGCTTCACAATACTCCTCCAAGGTAACCATCAGAGTCAAGCCACCCAGCATGCTTCAAATTTGTTTACCAGTAGAGTACAGCTTACACTTTCTGTTCCCTCGCTTTTTTCAAAAAAAAGAAAAGAGAGAATTGTTTCTTCTTCCTGAGTCCATGATCAAAATGATTTCTTGCTCTTATATTGATTGATGCGTCTGAGCTCATGTTGTTTTGTTACTTCCATCACAAATCGCAATGTGTTTCTGATCAGTGAGAGCGTTGTGATTACCAGGAGCAGACGCCGCGACGTTCACCATCAGCAACAGCTGCGGCTACACGGTGTGGCCAGGCATCCTCTCTAACGCCGGCGTGGCTCCGCCGTCCACGACGGGGTTCGCGCTGGCCCCGGGGCAGTCGGCCACGGTGACCGTGGCCGCGACGTGGTCGGGCCGCCTCTGGGCGCGCACGCTCTGCGCCACGTCCACCACCACGGGCGCCTTCGCGTGCGCCACCGCCGACTGCGGCTCAGGCGCCGTCGAGTGCTCCGGCAACGGCGCCGCGCCGCCGGCCACGCTGGCCGAACTCACGCTCGCCGGCGGTACCAGCGGGGTGGACGACTTCTACGACGTCAGCCTCGTGGACGGATTCAACGTGCCCATGCTCGTCGCACCACGGGCTGCCACCGCCAACGGGACCAGCAGCAGCTGCCGGCCCACGGGATGCGCCGCCGACCTGAACGCGGCGTGCCCCGCGGAGCTGCGCGTCGCGGGGGCGGGGGCGTGCAGGAGCGCGTGCGAGGCGTTCGCGGCGGAGGAGTACTGCTGCAGCGGCGCGTACGGGTCGCCGGCGACGTGCGCGCCCACGGCCTACTCCCGCTTCTTCAAGGCCGCGTGCCCGTCCGCCTACAGCTATGCGTACGACGACGCCACGTCCACCTTCACCTGCGATTCCGCGGCCGCGGCCGCCGCCGGCGGCTACGACGTCGTCTTCTGCCCCAGCGCGTCCAGGTAACACGCCCATCGCCTCTTCGTTGCCGGCACGTCTGTCCATTTGGCATCTCGCTTTCTTTCGTTTTCTTGAAACCTTCTCACGCACGCGTCGCTCTCTTTCGTGGTCGTCACTGGTTTATGTGAAAAAGCTCTGATTCGTTCGTTACCACGAACGGAAGATGAATTCAGGATCAAAATTTGAAATGGCATTTCAAAAGTCAAACGACCGATTCAAATCCGGAGCTCGTTTGGTCAGTCTGTCTGATCGACGACGTCCTTGTTTATCCAATCGGTCGATCGATTTAGAAGCAAGTTGTTGCTAGTTTTTAGCTCAATCATTTTGCTTATGATCACCCGTTTCAATCAAACTATGCTAAAATATAAAAAAGGAGGCATCATCTTGACGTGCTACAGCCAGGGCCGTCGTGCCTGCGTTTACATGCCATCGCGCAGTCACGATCGGATCGGATGATCCTAAGCATTTTTTAAAAAAAATTTGATTTGCTTTATCCTAGTTTAGCCGTAATAATTGCGTGTGGCAAAGTCTTGAATCCAATGCTCATTTCTTGTCTTGTCATTGGTTTCTTAATACACCCCATATTTCTTTATCTAAAAAAAATACACCCCATATTTATTTGAAATTTTTTTATTATTAATTCTCCCTCTTGTCACTAATTTCAAGTTTAACTATATTTTATACAAACTGTACAGATTATTCAATATGATATGAATATTTATATTTATACGAGTAATTAAGCGACTCAAATAGTTTTTTTTTTCGGAGGCATTACAATTTGATCCATTAGCTAATTGTCGTGGTGCCTGCGACCTTGCCGATGCAGCCTAAAAACCGGCGGGAATCCCGAGGCGGCAGGCCTGCCGCCCTCGACGATGGAGTTCTCTGGATACGACGCAGGCAGAGGCAGATTGACGCCGACGAGGGACGCGCTCCAGCAGACTGTCGTCGTCGTCGTCTTCTCGGCGATGTCATGGCAATGGCGGTGGTGATCTGATCCCAACAACCATCGCCTACTGGCAAATGGCAATGGCTACCTTGTCATCCTTGGAAGAGAGATTTTTTTTTTTTTACTGTAGCAGGAGTTTTTTTGAACTCACTGTAGCAGGAGTTGAACACCTGGCTACCAAAGAAGAGTTGAGAAGTGCGGCGTAAAACGGGTTGGTAGATTTAGCCGATTATTTTTCGTTTGCTAAATAGTACTGCTAATATGATGTGATGAGTAGCAACCGATTTTTGTTAGGAATGGAAAAGATTTCTCTTCTGCTCTTGCATACAGATTTATTCTACGTCTTCTTGGTACTCTGTTCCAAATAATAAGTCTATTTTAATTTTGTCCGAATTCAAGCTTACCTAATTTTGATCAGATTTATTTATAGTAAAAATATATTAGCATAGAGAACATCAAAATTAGCGTATACAATTTCAAACAAATAAACTATCAAATTGTATGCCAGTATGTATCCAATGAATATGGTTGCCATCCAATGAATATGGTTCTATACTGTCATGTATCTTTCTATAAATTTCATTCAGAGCTAGAGAAGTTTAACTTAAGATAAAGGCTAGAACTTAAAATAGAACGGAGGGGGCATAATTTTGGGTGCGCCTCTCAATCGGTCAGACGTCAGCTCAGTAACCAGAGATAGTTCACCTGACCTGACCACAACAGATGAGGCCGGTTACGTGGAATTGCAAGGTAAGGTAAATGCAAATCACTATTTAGGCTCAACTAAAGTTTGTATATAGGTACAAAGACAGACAAAAATCCCGTATCACGTTGCATGGGAAAAATGGGCGTTGTCCCTCATCAGAACCATCACATTCCTAAACACCAGGCAGTGAGTGGAGTTCCCCAATATCACATTTTCCTACTTACGCGGGAGCTAAACAAATCCGGAAGAGACGAGACCACGCCTACAGCTCGTCCTTGTCGTAGGACGGCTCCGATTCCTCCTTGGACGACTCCTTCTCCTCCACCTCCGGCTGCTCCTCGGCCTCGTCTTCCTCCTCCACGGTCGCGTCGGGGCTCAGGTCCAGGCTCTTCTGCACTGACTTGTAGATGCTGGACGCAAACTCCTTGGGGTCAGGAAGGTTGAATCCGCTCTCCATCAGGGCCGTCTGGTACACCAGCCTCGCCGTGTGCTTCAGCTCCTCACTCTGTTGTTTCAGTTGCAATCAAAACAAACAGACATTGATTAATTAGCATCGTCCCATGCTCCCATCCATGGTTCGCATGTACAAGTGCTGGTACAGTACCTCATTGTCCTGGGCGACCTTGTCGCGGAGCTCCTTGATGATGGGGTGCCTGGGGTTGATCTCGAGCACCCTCTTGCCGCGCATGTACGCCTGCTTGCTTGAGTCAGACAGGGTCTGCGCCTGCATGATCTTCTCCATGTTGGCGCTCCACCCGTACTTGGAGGTGACGACGACACAGGGGGTGTTGTGCAGCCGGTTGCTGATCTTCACTGAGTCAATGTTCTCGACCTCCAGGGCCTTCTTCCACCAGTCAGTCAGCTCCTTGAACGACTCCTTGAGGTCCTTGAGCTTCGAGTCCTTGCCCAGCTTCAGGCCCTCCTTGGACACGTTCTGGAACTTCTTGTCCTCGTAGTCCATCAGGTATTGCATCAGGTACTCGTCCACAGGGTCAGTGAAGAAGATAACCTGCAAAACAAAACGAGTGCAGCGTTAGTTTGCAAGCTGTATCCAGATCAGAAAAACATTTGACGCAGTGCCCTCGTCTTGATTCCTGAATGGATAACTAATTTATTACACCAATATCAGCAACATACCTCGTAGTTCTTCTTGGTTAGCCTCTCAAGGAATGGAGACTTCTCCAGCTGCTCTTTGCTGCTTCCAGTGATGTAGAAGATGTCTTTCTGCCCTGGCTTCATCCTTGAAATGTACTCATCAAGGGAGGCAAGTTTGCCATCTGACTTGGTGCTGAGGAAAGCAAATATAAGATCAGTTTTCTTTTGCCCAAAACATACAATTAAAGACAATGTTTGGAAAAGAATAGGAAAGGACAAACCTCTCAAATCTAAGAAGCTTCGCAAGGCGGTTCCTGTTAGTTGCATCTTCAATGATACCCAGCTTAATTGATTTGCCAAACTCATTCCAGAACTTGGCATACTGGCCCTTCTTCTCCTCCAGCTCACTTTTTTCTTCATCTGATTAGAGAGTTTTTTTAGGATACTGTAATAACAAATAGTCAATGTGATGACTTGCATTCATTGCGAAACCCCCATTATTACCTGTCTTATCCTTGTTGCTGTACTCATCAGGGTCCTCTTCAGCAAGCTTCCTAATCATGTCAAGAGCTTTGCGGATCAGCTTCTTCTTGATGGTCTTGAGACTGCTATGTTGTTGAAGCATTTCTCGTGACACATTCAGAGGCAGTGTGTCTGAGTCAACAATACCCTACAGAAAATCACTTTAAGATTTAGTCTGCTATATCAATGGATTGAATTGAATAGTATGCGTTTCTTGAAATAGTAATACAGTACCCTCAAAAAGCTGAGATACTTTGGAAGAAGGTCATCAAATTCATCAGAGATGAAAACTCTTCTAACAAACAACTTGAGGTTTGACTTGTTACTGTTGTAGTAACTTTCATAGAGATCATGTGGAGCCTTCGGGGGAATAAAAAGCAGAGCTTTGAACTCAACATCTCCTTCGGCAGTGAAGTGGCTCCAACCCATAGGCTTGTCATCACCGAAATCCTGAAAAAGAATCGCTAAGTTACATAAATATTTCTTAAACAATGCAAACAAACAGAGTTTTCTTTGGCAAAAAAAAATGCTGAGTACTACTAATTCTTCGCCACAGTATTTACCTTGGCTAGTGAGTGGTAAAACTTCGAGTACTCTTCATCAGTAACCTCCTTTGGGCTGCGAAGCCAGACAGCCTTCACATCATTCAGAAGTTCCCACTCAGAAGTCGTTTCCTTTATGGTCTTTGTCTTGGGCTTTTTCTCTTTCTCTTCACCTTCTTCTGTCTCTTCCTCCTCTGAAGTTTCTGGAGCTGTTAAGAAACACATGATGCGTTATCACCCACACACATGACTACCTTCAGGAGGATAAACAAATTTGACTTACTTGAATCCTCTTCATCACTTGTCTCCTCATCATCAGCTGGCACTTCAACATCAACCTCCTTGGTTGACCACAAATAAATAGGGAAGTTGATGAACTCAGAGTACTTCTTCACCAAATCCTGCACAAAAGAGAATTCAAATTAATTAAACAAACTGTAACAAGAATGCACAGAATAACAGATATTTGTCTTGTACAGTCTATAAGAGATGTATTTCATAATAAAATGTGTACCCAAATGGTGGACAGGAAAACCAAGTATTATTGCTCTCACACAGTAACAAGAAAATTATCTCATGATTAATGTGTGCAATCAGTGAAATGGAATATTATTGCCAGAGACAATTGCAGCAATCTTCCATTGCTGTAAAACAAAACATATTGACCACATCACATACGAAAAAGATCTGTTTCAAATTCCTAATTAGCACTGTTGGTGTCATGTCCAAGTCTAATAAAAGATGCTGATTTCAGACAACAATGTTGGAGTTCAAGTAACTGTTGGTGTCATGTCCAAGTCCAATAAAAGATGCTGATTTCAGATAACAATGTTGGACTTCAAGTATACAGATAGCACCTAAAATCTACCTCGTGTCCATTGTATATAGCAGCAGAAGCCAATTAACACAAAAAAAAAAAGACAAATTAATGTGTTGATACCTTTAGCTTATCCTCTTCCAAGTACTCCTTGGCCTCATCTCGCAGATGCAATCTTATCTCAGTTCCACGGCCAAGGGGCTCGTTCCATGTATCCTCAGAGATAGCAAACGATCCATCAGCTTTTGATTCCCACACGTATCTAAAAGAGTAAAACACCACAATAACATGAGGGAACTACATAGGTAAATCAAGACATGAATAGGAACACAGACAGCAATATCTTACTGTTTATCATCATTGTGCTTGCTGACCACTTCGACATAGTCAGCAACCAAGTACACAGAGTAGAAACCAACACCAAACTGTCCAATAAGATTGAGGTCACCTCCAGTCTGCATCTTTTCCACAAAAGCTGCAAAAATTACAATAAATTACAATTATTTGAGAGCATAATCCTTATAATTAACAAAAGTTGGGTTGCAGTAATCAGAAGGACAGGTGAAAGAACAGTACCTGAAGTGCCAGACTTAGCAATCGTTCCAAGGTTCTTAATAAGATCTTCCTTGGTCATACCAATACCCCTATCCCGAATGGAGAGGATCTTCTTCTCTTTGTCCAACTTAATCTGCATAAGCATACACCAGATGCCTTCAGGTCCAATTCTAAAGCAAGATATGATGTCAAACAAAAAAAAAATCATATCTCGACAATGAAATTACCTGGATCTCAAGCTTTGCAGTGTCACCTTCACCCAGAACTTCCTTATCAGTAAGAGAAAGGAACCTAACCTTATCCAAGGCCTACAGACATGCAGAACACCCAGTTAACTTCGAGCATCCAAAATGCATCATAAACACATGATACTGCTCACTTGGGTCAGATGAAGTACATACATCAGAGGCATTGGATATGAGCTCCCTCAGGAAGATATCCTTGTTGCTGTAGAGTGAGTTGATGATGATGTCCATGAGTCTGGACACCTCAGCTTGAACTCAAACTTCTCAGCGGAGCTCCTAAGAGTCTTCCTAGAGATAGACTCGGCTTCCCTGCACACAACATAAACCATATTGTTCATAAAAAGTATCGATACATGGCAAAGCAGTAACAATCAGCGCTGATCAGAAGGTCATGCGTACCTCTGGACAACCTCAGAGTCTGTGGACAGGCCATGAGGGACAGCACCGAGCTTCTCCTCAACCTTCGGTGGGTTAGCTAAGTCATCGCTGCTCTCCTCAGCATTCACTTGTAGCTTCTTCGCTGCAGTATATGCAGGGTCAGTACAGGACAGAAATTGCAGGATCAGAAGATTGAAATTCCACTTATCTGTAGGCTTTTGGTATGCAGGTACAGCATTGTAAATGGAAACGAGAGATGGCAATAGACCACAAGGTCCTTTTAATTCATTCACCAATAGTAGTATGATGATAGGGACATGTACAGAGAGTTCTCAAATTTACTAAGAATAGTATGATGTACTAAGACATGATCAGTCAAGTGAGCAGTACATTTACCGCAGATAAGATCCACTAAAAATGGATGAAGTTACAGTTACAGGTCTAAACCCCATTAAACCCCAAATGGAACAAGCCCATATTAATCACCACAGAAAGACCCCATGACAGATCTGAGAACTAGTCAGCAATCTCGAACTCGAAACAAACCCCTGCCATTACATTACATTGGATCGAAGAGAGCAGCAGCTGACTTCCCCATCTAGCGGCAATTCTAAACGCGAGATCTACCAACAAATTGGAATGAAAAATTCTAGCAGAGATCGCATCTAGGGCCACCATCCTCAGCAGTGTGACCCAACGCAATCTAGCAGCTACGACCGGGTTCCCTCCAGCCGGAAATTTACCCCGCGATCCATCACACAGGGTGCGACAAACGGGGCACGAAACACTAGGTAAAACTAACATGAGCCGATGGGCGGAGCTAATTCATGATCGGGCGAGACGGAATCTGCCACCAATCGCGTCGAAAACGGCGGGATCGACAAACCACACACAAAGGAAAATCGACGGAAAAGTAAAGTGGAGATCTCCGGCGCGGGGACTTGCCTGGGTCGGGGAGGGTGGTGAGGAGGAAGAGGAGGAGCAGCGCGGAGGAGAGCGCCCACTTGCGCATCGTCGTCTCGCCTCGCCTCGCCTCGCTTCGCTTCACTCTGCGGAGCACCACCACCAGTGATGAGTTCGTTCGTCGCGCTCTGCGCCGGAGACGAAAGGCCCTTTAAAACGGGCCGGGGCAAGGAGACCCCGTGCGCCCGGTCCACGCGGGTGCGATCTGTCCACGTGGACGATCGGACGGCGCCGATTGGATCCGATCCACGTGGCGGGTTTTCACTGGGCGACGACACCGGTCTTGACGTGGTGCGGGAGCTGGGGAGGGCCGTCCGATGGGGAGATCTACGTGCTCCAAGGGCTGGGATCTCGTGTGCCCCTTGAATAGTGGACACGTGGATCGATGTGATTGGTCGGAGGCACGTCGATGTGCTGCTAGAAAGTTCGAAGCGCGTGCTTACCGGATAATTTTGTTGTTGAGGAAAAAAGGGAAGTGAGGTGTGGTGGGGCTGGAGCGACGGGGTGGCCCACAAGTCAGTCAACGGCCGTTGACGAGCGACCCGGTCGATCGATGGCCGTGCTTGAAACGGTAATGGTGCTGGACCTTAATTCTGATTGCGCCATCAGACATTTCGTCAGTCTTGTGAAGACCGACCAAAGCTCAGTCCACAGTGGGATTATTGGGATGCAAATGTGATATACCTACCCATTGGAAGGCTTTATTTTGTTCAAGTACAAATACATACATTGTACTACTATTCCGGCAGCCAAAACATTTTTTTAGATCAGCTGCCCTTTTAAAAAATATTATATTTTTCAAGTGCCAAATAGTTTGAAACCAAGGCTTCCTGAAAAAAAAAAAAAAAAAAAAACTGCGTTTGATTCACGAACCGTACATACCTAGACTTGCCTGTCCTTGTTATTTACAAGGGGTGTTCGGCTACAACATCAAGCGTCACAGGCGTCTCCAACGGTGCCCAATAATTTTATCTCAGTTTCTATGAGTTTAGCAACTCCCAAAAAAAAAAGTATTGAAATGGAAAAAAACATCAATCTCCAACGATGCCCTATATCCCAATATATGACTTCCAAAAACCAAATTTGGGTTCACTTGGAATAATTAGTTGGTCCGATAGTTGATCTGGGATGCGGCGACTTCTTCCTCTCCTCGATCGCGCGACGTCGATCATCCTCTCCTTGCGCGCATGCATTTGGGTTAGATCCCCTTCCTTCCTCCAATTCCATGAGGCGCGGCGGATTCGCCGCGCGTATTCCCTTCCTGATGGTATTAGAAGTCGTTTAGGACAAATGACACGGTCTTCAAAACATAACTTTGACCTCTTATTATTATAAAAATATTTATAAAGATGTGATATATGTATACTTTTATCAAAGTATTTTTAAGATAAATCTACTCATATAATTTTTATATTTACAAACTCAACAACTTAAAAGTTATTGATGATTTATATTCCCGATGTTTGACCAAAACCTTGTCAAAACGACAACCCGGCGGGGTTCGTGAACACAAAGCGACACGACAACCGTAGAGCACCGTGTAAATGCCGTCCGCGACGACGATGGTATGTATGTACTGCGCGCTACTAAAGTTGCATGCGCCGGGCGCGATCGGAGTAGACTTCACCTCGCCAAGCCGCAGCAGCGCCGATCGCAAGAAAGCCGAGGCCTACGACTCGTTGTCCTCGACACCACAACTATTACGACAAATGACGACGAGAGAGAGGAGATCGACTTGAAGAAGGAGAGGTACGAGTTCGACCGAGGATGATGTCCGCGATCGGCGGGAAGCTAACACGGCCATATGGTCGCCGATGTTCTATCCATCCCGCCGGCATCGCCGCCATACTTCTCCCAGCACTTCAAGTGGCGCGCCCGTCGACATCCAAGGGAAGTGGTTCTCCGAAGGAGCACCGCATCACCGCCGCATCTGCGACACCGTCGGTCTTCCACTAGACGACGTTGTGGCCACCAACAACGACGATGCCGAGTCGAACTTGTGGTTCTCCCTAGCGTAAACTTGACAAATGAGGCATGATGGATCAAGAAATCATCTAATTAACGCAAAAACGATCGAATCAAGCGGTGGTGGGGTGGTGAGGATGTTGCGGCCCGAGAGTGAAGGCGGACTTGCGGTAGGAAGCCATGCCCCTAATGCCGTCGGGATCCATGGCGAAGTCGGGCAGGCGGTAGAACCCCACGATGCGCGTCTCGGCGTAGAGCGGGATGTTGGCGACGCCATCACGGCGAACTACCATGCAAGGCGAGAAGCAGGCCCAACGAGGACCGGCAACTACCGAAACTTCCCAAGCCACGTGAACTTTCCCCATCGCGTGAAGAAGGTTTCCGCGTAGGATAGGAGCGCGGCTCGTGTGCGGAAATATACGCGCAATGGGGGGTGAATTTTTCCGCGTGCCTAAAGATTGGGAGGGAGATCATATATGTCGGGGACCTAAATATTGGGCCCCGAGACATTCTCCAAACTGTGAGAATCTGCCGGCCCGCCAAGGCCCGGAAAACCTAGCCCGCTATCATCCCGCACGGAGGGACGGCCCGACGGACGATGGACTGAGCCATGGAGCCACGACGCTCACACGACGACGGAATCGGCCTACGAGATGGCTTCCACTGACGGCCCACAAAGCGGCCCAAATGGAATCACCACGACGCAAAGAGCTTATTACGCTCACAAAGGACAAGGTCAAGGACCTCTGCAAAACAACGAACCATGACGTTCCACGTCGACGCCAAAACCATGGCTCGGACTCGACCACGCATCTCCGTTTCGCCCGAGGCCGGCCTAGCTCACCGCCCCGGAGAAATCTCCGCCGTCCGAGGGTGGCCTAGCTCACCACCCTCGGGCGCAAAAACTCCGCCTCGCCCGAGGGAGACCAGCTCTCCATCCTCGGGTGAGGCGTAGCCCCAACTAGCCCGTCTAGGGTCGCCGACCCTCGGGCGTGGGAGGTTCCGTCCGTAGGAAGGGAAACCGCCGCATTCAATGCGGTCGCACGGCAGGCGAGGCGCCCGGTGCCATCGATTACGCCTTGATCAAATCGAATCGCGCGAATCGTCTCCCCAATCCGATTGATGGGACGCAAAGCTGAACCAGTGACATGTTACGCCACCCGCAAGACGGAAACCGGATGACACCGTGCATTTCCCGAGCACCGCCAAAACGCCACGATGGGCCGGACCCTCGCACACGACACGCATAGCCGGCGACCTGACCGCCCTCGCCATGCGGATTGTGAGGGACGCCTCACGACCCTCGGGGCCACGCCAGGAGGACGGCACGCCCACCATCGGATCGGGGCGCGTGTCTTCATCAAGCGACATCCAAGCCGGCCGACCCCTCGGCAACAAGCACATGCAACCGGTGCAGCCTCGAATTAGCCACCTAGGTGTCCACCGGTGTAAACATTATCTCTCTCCTTCTCCTATAAAAGGGGGGAGTAATGCCTCATTAGAGGGATTCGATTCGAGCCCGCTCAACTTCGGTTCACACGGAGGAAACCGCACACCACCACCACCATAACCACGATCGTGGGGCTTGAGACCCGCGTCTCCCCCCGCGGCCGCCCTCGAAACCCCTACTGCAGGCTCACCTTTGAGCGCGAGGTAACACGAGCGGGACACACCCCCGCCGGGACGTAGGGCCCCGTTGGCCTGAACCAGGATAAACCGCCAAGCGTCCGTGTCCATCTTGCGCCACGCCATCGAGGGAGGAGGCACACGGCTTATAAATTCTTTATTGCCGGCACCCGAGGCACCCACCGTTCCTCGAACGCCGACGGTTGGCGCGCCCGGTAGGGGCGCCGTGTGCAATCTGCATCTCCATCGACCCTCATGGCGTTTCCGCCTTCGTTTCCACCCCGCCGCCGAGCACGAGCTCCCGCGCGAACACCACCGTTCTTCGGACGCCGCATTTGTGGCGCCGGCCACAACTACGAGATGATCCTTCGCCCGACGTGCGGGTAGAAGGGAGGGCGGCGCATCGCGCCCGCGGCGAGCCCATCAACACGCCGCCGCGCGGGCGGGCAAGGCGGACCCATCACCACGCAAGGCGCGCGTCCAAGCAACGGATTCGAATCCGCCGACGTATCCCCGGCCCGCCGACGCGAAGGGCTCCCAGGAACCCTAGGCCCCGGAAATACCTTACCCGCCACCCGCTCGTGGTAGGGTACCCCGAAACCCTAATCGTCGGGAAAACGCCTCCGCTCCGGTCATCCTGGAGGGAGTCCCGGTGAATCCTCGCCGGCTTGAAACCTCAGTCGAAGCCTTCGCCAGGAGAGCACGAGCCAGACCACCCGTCGTTCCACGGGGCGTTATCCCATGGACATTCACTCGGAGGAGCGCATCCTCCGTAGGACGGGGACGACCCCGCCATGCCACCCCCTCCGGGTTCAACCGGGCCCGGTCCCGGGCCGAGGGACTCGCTCTACCGTCCGAGAATCGAAACCTCCTCCGGACGTTTGGCGCACCGTGCACCGGCGATGATGAAGACGAGTACTATGACCCCACGCGGGAATGCTTCAATGTCGAGGTCCCGCCACGGGATGGCCGGTTCACCGGCGTCCGCGAAGATGATGCGCGGGCGTGCGCCACGACGAGCTCCGGCGCCGGCGGCCGCCCGGCCCATCCGTAGCGCACGGGCACTTCGCCGGCCAAAAACGCCCGGCTACGAGATCTGCGCAGAACGAATCCGGCGGAATCCGCCCGACCGGCGGACCGGAGCGGGAGCATCCGGCGAGCAGCGGGCTCAACCCGAGCAGCCCCGGGGGCACCTCAAGCTCACGATGGCGGCGGACGTGGCGGACCGGCCGGGGTGCCTCCAATCCCCTGGCATAGCGGCCCCTTCAACGAGCCGGGCCTCAACGTGGCGGCGGCCGCCATGCTGGTACGAAATGCCCGAGCCCTCCACTACCGAGGGTAGGCGCATACGGGAAGGCCTCCGTCAACTCCTTGACAAGGCGGCGGTGCAACAGGCAGAGAGTTCCGCTTCCCGGGATCGGGCCGTGACGTCACGGCGGCGAGAGGAATCGGGCGAAGTCGGCGGGGCTCCGTCCACCGGATCGAGCCGAGCCCCCGGCAAGGCCCGCCCGGGAGCGCCCGGACGACAACCGCTGCAACCGCCCGATGCGGGGAACGCATAGAAGACCCGCACCGCGACCGCAACCGAGGCGCCCGACCTCGGGGACGAGATCGAACGGCAGCGGGCTCGCCACGGCGTGGCTCGCCTCGGGACGACAAGCGACGAGGCTCACGGGCGGGTCGAGAGGACCGGGGTACTCCCGATCCGCCCGGCCTCGGGCCTTCACCGGGGGACATCGGGAGGGCACCACTCCTGCGCGCGTTTGGGCCCCCCGAGCCATCTCGAGAAGTACACGGAGAGACTCGTCCCGAGGTATGGGCCGGGCGACTATCGGGCGGCATGCCGGTTCGCGAGGCACACGATGACAAAGTGATAATCGAAATTTGCCCCCTCGTACCTCTCCGAAGTCCGCGAGCTTGGCCGAACACCTTCCACCCAACCTCATATCAAACTCAAGCGGACTTGGTGAGAACCTTCCGCGGTAACTTCCGGGGCACATACCTACGCCCGGTAACTCGTGGGATCTCCGAAACCGCCGACAAAAATCCGACGAATCCTGCGCGACTACATCCGGCGCTTCTCAAGCGGACGGACCGAGCTCCCTAACGTGACGGATTCGGACGTCATCGGGGCCTTCTTGGCCGGCACCACTTGTCGAGACCTCATGAAGAAGCCGGGCGCCGGACTCCCACCGAGGCAAACGAGCCGATGGACATCGCCACCAAGTTCGCCGGCGGTGAGGAGGCCGTCGGGGCTCTGCTCAATCGGGGCTCGCAAGGGAAAGCGCAAGGAAGAGGAGCCCGAGGGATCGCAACCTCGGGAGAGCAAGAAGAAAAAAGAAGAAAGATAAGAGCCGCAAAGCGGGCAAGGGGCCACGCCGCCCAAGCGGGCGATGAAGACATGGTGGCTGCGGTCGATCGCAAGGGGTCCCGACCCCGCCACAAGAAACCTTCGATGACATGCTCAAGAAGCCATGCCGTAACCATAGCTACCCTGGTCAAGCATACCCTCGGGAGTGCAAGAGGGTACGCCAACATTTCGCCAAGCTCAATGCCATCCCCGAGGGTGAAGAGGAAGAGGCTCCCGAGGGTGGCGCCAAGGGCAACGAGGAGTTCCCGAAGGTGAATAACGCTTCATGATCTTCGACGGCGGCACCAAAGAACATGTCCGTGGCGGCAACAAGAAGAAGGAGCGTCGGGAGGTCTATGCCACGCACGGAGCCGGCAACCCCCCGAAGTCTGCGCAAGTGGTCGGACCAGGCCATCACCTTCGACCGGTCGGATCACCCCCCAAAGACATCCTCGAACCCGGGGCTTATCCACCGGTGGTGGATCCCATCATCGCCAACACTCGGCTCACCAAAGTCCTTATGGACGGAGGGAGCAACCTCAACCTCATCTACGAAGAAACCCTCGACCTCCTCGGGGTAGACAAGTCCAAGATCCGCCCTCGGAGGGCCGGCGTTCAATGGTGTCGTCCCCAAAGAAGCGGCTAAAGCCCCTCGGGCGGATCGACTTACCGGTTTGCTTCGGTGACCCCTCGAACTTCGTGCAAGAGACTCTCACATTCAAGATCCTTGGGGTCCGCGGTACTTACCACGCACTCCTCGGGGCGGCCCTCGCTACGCCAAGTTCATGGTCGTCCCGAACTACACGCACCTCAAGCTCAAGATGCCGGGGCCGAAGGGGTGTCATCACGACCGGCCCCTCGCACCATCATGCATACGAGTGCGACGTGGAGAGCGTGGAGTATGCCGAGGCACTCGCCGTTGCCGAGGCACTCATCGCCGATCGCGAAGAGAAGCTTTGACGAAATCACGATCGAGCATGAGGCCAAGCGCCCGCTACTGGGAGCTTCGAGCCCTCCTCGGGCACCAAGAAGATCCCACTCGATCCCAAGAACCCGAAGGAGAAGCCGGCGACCATCGGCTCGGACTGGATCCGAAATAGGAAGCCGTGCTCGTCGACTTCCTCCGCGCGAATGCCAAGACGTTTGCGTGGGGACCCTCGACATGCCGGGCATACCGAGGGATGTCGCCGAGCACTCCCTAGACATCCGGCCGGGCTCAAAGCCGGTCATGCGGCGCTTGCGCCGTTTTGATGACGCCAAGCGGAAGATCATCGGCGAGGAGATCCACAAGCTACCGGAGGCCGGATTCATAAAAGAAGTATTCCACCCCGAGTGGTTAGCTAATCCCGTATTAGTAGAGAAAAAGAATGGGAAATGGCGGATGTGTGTGGACTACACTAGTCTCAACAAAGCATGTCCGAAAGTTCCCTTTCCTTTGCCTCGAATCGACCAAATTGTCGACTCCAATGCGGGGATGTGAAACGTTGTCCTTTCTTGACGCGTATTCCGGTTATCACCGATCAAAATGAAAGAGTCCGACCCACCGCGACCTCGTTCATAACACCCTTCGGGATGTATTGCTACCTCACCATGCCCTTGGGCCGAGGAATCTTTGGGGCAACATACCAGCGGTGCATGCAAATCATCTTCGGGAACTCATTGGAAGGATCGTGGAGGCCTACGTCGGCGACATAGTGGTCAAATCCAAGAAAACGTCGGACCTCGTGGGTGACCTCGGGAAACCTTCGAGTGCCTAAACAAGAAGGGAGTCAAGCTCAACCCCGAAAAATGCGTATTCGGGGTCCCCCGAGGATGCTTTGGCTGGTTTTATCGTCTCTCAATGAGGCATCGAAGCAAACCCCACCAAGGTTGACGCGATCACCAAGATGGGTCCGATCCAAGATCTCAAGGGAGTACGAGAAGGTCATGGGCTGCCCGGCTTCATTAAGCGTGTTCATCTCACGCCTCGGGAGAGAAGGGCCGCCCCTCTACCGCTCCTTCGCAAGTCCGAGCGCTTTGCACGGACCCCCGAGGCCGAAGAGGCTCTCGGCAACCTCAAGAAGCTCCCGACAAACCCACCGGTCCCGTACCGCCAAATCCGGGAGAAACCCTCGCTCTTATACGCCACCGCCACTACCCGGGTGGTCGGCGCGGTGGTCGAGTGGAGCATCGGGAAGAGGGGCACACGTTGCCGCACAACGCCCGCTTTACTTCATCGCTGAAGTGCTTTCCGACACCAAGACGAGGTATTCGCGGATGCACAAGCTATTGTACGCCATCGTGATCGACACGAAGGAAACTTCGCCACTACTTCCTCGCGCACACCGTTGCCGTGGTATCCTCGTTCCCCCTCGGGAGATCCTCCAAAAACCGAGAGGCCACGGGAAGAGTGGCGAAGTGGGCGGTGGAGCTCATGGGCGAAACTATATCATTCCTGCCCGCAAAGGCGATCAAATCCCGTGTCCTAGCCGACTTTGTGGCCGAATGGACCGATACACGCTACCCCCGTACCCATCCGGGCCGAGTCTTGGACCATGTATTTCGATGAATCCATGATGAAGGCGGCGCGGGGCTGGTTTGCTCTTCATTTCACCCTTTGAGGTTCACACGAGGTATGCCATCCGGCCGCATTTTCCCCCTCCAACAACGTCGCGAGAATCACGAGGCGCCGTCAACGGTCTCCTGATCGCGGCGGACCTCGGAATCCGACGGTTGGAAACCGTGGGGGGATTCGTAGTTGGTCATCGACCAAGTCATGAAGGCCCTCGGCGTGCCACGACCCGAAGATGGAGGCGTATTGTCGGAAGTGCGCAAATTAGAGGAAAAAGTTCCATGGGCTTGAGCACAAGCATACGCCGAGACGCTACAACGAGGCCGCGGATGAACCGCCAAGGTCGCAAAGAACCCGAGGTACCGTTCCCCGAACGTCCTCACCCGAGACCTCAATAAACCCTCGGTCAAGTAAACCCCCTCGGAAGTACCCTCGGGGCTCACGAGGGCGGCACACGCCAAGCCACACCCGAAGCTATGGCGGCGTCGGCCCGGTCCCCGACCGGAGAAAACCGCCGATGGAGTACCTCACCCGAGGAGAGCTACCCGAGGACAAGACCGAGGCTCGCCGCTTAGCCCGAAGGGCGAAGTCCTTCACACCGATTGGAGAGAAAGGGGAACTCTACAAGAGAGGAGCCTCGGGAGTATACATGCGATGCATACCCTCGGTGAAGGCCAAGAATTGCTCGTTAACACCCACCGCGGGAATGCGGTCATCACGCCGCCCGAGGACTCTAGTCGGTAAAGTCTTCGTGGCAAGGCTTCTACTGGGCCCTCGGCGGTGCGAGACGCGAACCAAGTCGTGCGTACACGCAAGGAATGCCAATTCTACGCGCGCGGGACGCACCTCCCACTCAAGCACCGCAAACCATACCTCTTACGTGGCCATTTGCGGTGTGGGGACTCGACATGATTGGGCCCCCGAAAGGGCGCCCGGAGGACACACTCACGTCCTAGTCGCCATTGACAAGTTCTCCAAATGGATCGAAGCCCGAGCCGTGGTGAACCCTCACACGTGGGAAACGGTGAAATTCTTTACAAATATCATTTCCCGTTTTGGAGTCCCGAACTCCATCATCACGGCAAACGGAACCAACCGTGGGGAAGAAGTTCCTCGACTTTTTGCGACGACTATAGCATCCGAGTGGATACCTCGGCCGTAGCTCACCCGAAGACCAACGGTCAAGTGGAGCGTGCCAACGGCATGATCCCGCAAGGGCTCAAGCCGAGGATCTTCAATCACCTGAACCAATACGGGAAAAGATGGTACCAAGAGCTGCCGTCGGTTCTATGGAGCCTTCAAACAACGAAAAGCCGAGCCACGAGAGGTTCAGCCCTTTCTTTCTAGTCTATGGGGTCGAGGCAATCTTGCCCACGGACATCGAATATGGGTCCCCGAGGCTGCGAGCCTACACCGAGCAAGGCAACCAGCGAGGGCGAGGCAAGACTCCATTGACCAAGTTGATGAAGCCCGAGACGTTGCGCTCCGCACTCGGCGAGATACCAACAAGCTCGCGCAAGTATCACGCCAAGCGGCTGAAGCCTCGGGAGTTCCAAGTCAACGACCCGTGCTCGGTGAAGACGACGACAACAAAGGGCGTCACAAACTCACGCCACCACCCCCGGAAGGGCCTTATTTCATCGCCGAAATATTAAGGCTCGGAACCTACAAGTTGAAGAACGAGAAGGGCGAAGTCTACTCCAACGCCTGGAACATAGAACAGCTACGTCGCTTCTACCCTTAAATTCCGCACTAGAAGTGAAACATCGGTGTTTTTTTCACTCAATAAAAGATCTACATCTTTTACGAAAAAAGTGCTTCTTGTGCAAACCTCAAGGGAGTCTTAGCCTCGTCCAAAGACAAGACTAAAACTCCCTCGGGGGCTACATGGGGGACCCCCTCGGGACCCCTCTTTTTCAAAAAACTTTTTCTTCGGGAAAAAAAGTTTTCTCGCGCATACCGAATTAATCGTTTAAGTTGCGAAGGTCGCGCACGCACAAATCCAAAGCAAGATAACCGAGGCAAACGGATCGCCCTAGTGGCACCCGTATGGATCGCCCCATGGCGTCCACGGTTACTATCTCGCGAGCGGAGAAAGCAAGCGACCCGGCTACACAATAAACGAGAGATTCGGGAACGCAACCTTAAAACATGAGTGCACCCGCCAAGGCCATAGACCTCGGGCGGCGCCATTGTTTATACACATCCATCTCATAAGCTCCAATCTTTTCATGCAAGGAAGGATCGGGGGGCAAGGGAGGCCTCATCTACTTGTGCCTCACGGCCGGCGAGACGAGGAGGCTTCGGCACGAGCAACGCCCTCGGCGGCCGCTTCTCCCGAGGGTGGCGTCGGACCCCTCGGCGCATCCTCGGACATGGCGTCCACCATCTCCATATCCGCCTCGTAGGTGGACTCTATGGGGAGTACGGGGGACACACCTCGTCCTCAAACGCGAGGACAAGCCCGAGTCGCGGCGCCATCCACAAAGTTATATAGACTTTGGGTCTTGGCGGCATCGGCGACATCCCTCTCGGCGGGATCAACCTCCTCCTCGTCATCGGGCCGAGGAAGAAGCCCTTCGCGGCACCGTCCCGGCGTCTTGGACTCCATCGGGAAGTGGGAGCGCACCACCGCCCGGGCATGTGCGAATGCCGTTCGGAAGGCGCTCCGGGCTCGGACCGAAGATAGCCGCCCACGGCGCTCAGGGCGGTTGCGAGGCGTGGGACCAACCTCTAGGTTGTCCGCCCCAAAGCGGCGGGTGAAGTCGGACGGGGCATCCTCCGGCTCCGGTATGACTTACGCTCTTGCTCCGGCCCACAGGCAAGCGTGGCGGCGTTGTCTACGGCCTCGGTCCGACCTTCTCCGCCTCTCGCAACGCCCGGCAAAGATGGCATCGACAAAAACGAAGTAATCAAGAATGGAAAAGCTTACCGAGGGTAAGGACGCACCACGGCACTTCGGCCGCCGGCCCGGATGGCGTTGTGCTCCTCGGCGATCGACTTACGAAGCCGCTCTTTCTCCTTCCCGAGGGTCTCGCCCTCGGACACCAACTTCGCCCGATCGCGAGTGTTCAAGGCGTCGCACATCTCTCCGCCGCCGTCGCCTCCTCCGGGACCGGTCCCGCTCGTCATGGGCCTCCTTCGAGGAACCCGAAGGGACCGGGTCCGAGCCTCCTCAAAATCGTGGCTCATCGAGCCATGTCGGTACCATCTTCTTGGACTCGGACGGCCTTGATCGGCTCGGCCTCCGGGGTCCGCCCGCCCCGACTCCCTTTCCTCGGCGAGGGCGAAGAAGCGGGAGGTCTCGCTGCGGGCCTCGATCAACTTCACCCGAGTTTGACCAAGGGCATTCCGGTTCAGGACGTTCGGCGAAGGAGCTCGGACTTCTCCCGGCGAAGCGACGGAGAGTCCGCAACGACAATACTACTCATCAAGACGCAAGCACAAAGGACATGCAGCGGGGGATGGCCATCAAGATACTTATCGCGTCGACTTTCGCGATACGGCCGGTTATGGTCTCCCGATCCTCGCTAGGCCCTCGGCCCCACCGACGGATCTGCTCATGGGTCCTCCACTCCAAGACCTCGGGACGATCATCGACAACCGCGGCAGCAGGACCCCCGGGCATTTCGCCCGGGTCAAGGGCGGACCGCCCCAGCGAGTCGGCTCGAGAGGGAACATCTCCCCACCGGCGGCTCCCGCGGCTCTCCGGGAACCCCGGACCGATGGGAAGTCCGGGGGGCCCTTGAGGTGACCCGCGAGCACCGTCCTCGTCATGGCGAAGACGGCGGCCGCTAAGGGCCGCCTCGAACCCGGACACGTGGAGCGGCGGGAAGTCGGGGTCGTGCGGCTCGTGCGCCCGAGGTCGGGCCGAGCGCCGGAGCAGCGGAGACTTGCGGCGTCTCCGCCGCGTCGAAGAGCTCCTCTTGCGAGAACTCCCGAACAAAGGGGACCGCCTCCTCGGGGTGGGCGGCACGCGACCTCCTTCGGGGGCGGCGCCACTTGCTCGGCACCGGCCGTGGTGTCGTGGCGCGACCGAGCTCTCGTGTGGATCACCATCGGCTTGGCGACCAACCCACCATCGCCACCATGGGCTGTCGCCGCCTCGGGCGCGGCCTCGGCGGTCGGGTTTGGGACCGACCCCACTTGGGGCTCGGGGGCCGGCACCACGGGAGGACTCGGCGCGGCCGCGAGGCATCTTGGCCGGACGACCCCGGCTCTGCGCACCGGGCCGAAGGATTGTGCACTAGCCTTTAGGGCCTTCTTGGGGTGCGAGAAACAACGGCGGCCCCCGTTTCCTAAAGTCAAGCGCACGTCAAAACAAGGCAACCATACGCGAAGAAAATCAAGATTGCAAAGGCGAAAGGAAACTCACGGCCCGAGGGGATCGCCCTCGGCGGCCGACGAGGCTTCGGGATGGCTGCGACCTCGGCGTCGCGCACTCGGCGCGCGCCGTATCCCCACGACGTTCGTGCGCGACGGGCCGGATCGGGACGGGGTCGCCGGCTCGTCCCCCGAACCGTGCCAGCGGCGCCGGGTACCCGGCGAGGAGGCATCGACTCCTCCCTTCGAGCCTCACCCGTGACGCCGAGGTGCCTACATGGCCAACGCCAATGGTCCCGAGGACTCGGCCGAAGAGCCCTCGGGCGCACGGGGTGTCGGCGATCCCCCGACGCCTCGAGGCTCGGGCTCGGGCTCAGAACGAAGCCCCGACTCGGTCGGGAGCCCCATGGCTCGGTCCATCCGAGCCGCCATGTCGTCATCCGACGAGTTCACGCGAAAGCGGTCCTCCGGATCCTCGTCCTCTTCGGTGGGTCGAGGTGTCGGGTGACTTCGCCCGCCTCTCGCCGCTCGGCCCGACGCTTCGCGAGCCACGTTTCTCTTCTTCTTCTCCTCCTTCTTCAACGCCCGGCGCCGCGCAGCTCGTTCCGAGCACGGTTCGCCGCCCGGCGATCGGCATCTAATGTCGGCACAGGCGGAGGGAGTCGCGGTAGTTCGACGGGCCTGCGGGAAGAAATAGTGAGAACGCCATGGCGACAATACACCGGCAATGCAAGGACACCGGGCCAAGAAGCACTTACCGGGGAGATATACCCTCGGTCGGGCGCATGGGGATCTCGGGGATATGTGTCGGGGTGTTGGACCCCAACACATCCCTCACCCTCTTGGCGAGGCCATCGGTGGAAAGCGAGAAGGCCCGACATCCGGACGCACCAAGACCCGCGGCCTCGGGGTCATCTTGCACATGAGCAAAGGGCGAGCCATCAACGGCAACACCCGACGCCGATGAAAAAGCGGCGACCACGGCGGCGGCATTCACGTCCTTCCTCGGAGCCGCGGGACCGCCCGCCTTAGGTCCTCCAACCGATGATGATCCTCCGAGGGGGACCCGGTTCCACTTCGCGGGCGATGCTTGAGGACACGCCCGGTGTACACGGAAGCGCGTTCTCGTCGTTGCGGAGGTAGAACCACCGATCTTGCCACCCCTTGTTGGAGGAGGTGAGCTTGGAGACGATGTACCCATCGGCCGGTTCGGCCGTCGTGCGCTCCGAGCGGACTTGGAGCGCCGCGACCTCAACGCGGCGCCCTCCGTGGTTGGCCCCCGCGCAACCGAGGGGGTGGTAAGGTCCGCCTTGAAGAACCACAACCGAGAGGTCCCAATGCGGCTCGATCCCCGGGAATCCCTCACAAAGGGTGACGAAGATGGCGGCCCGGGAGATCGAGTTCGGGGCGTATGATGAAGCTCGATTTCATAGTAGTGGAGGATCGCCCGAATGAACCGCCTGCCGGCATACCGCCGCCGCCGGTGAAGATCCATCAAGCTCACCACGTAGCCATCGGGAGGGTTAGGCTCCTCCTCGCCCAATCCGAGCAATCCACTCCGGCCGTGTGCTTCATCGGTGCGGGGACGAAGAAGCCCTTCATCGACGAGACGCCGAGCTTCTCCTCCGTCGCCGCCGTCCTCGCCACGCGCTCGGATCGAGCAACTCCCTCGCGCCGTCACCGCTACCGACCGCGCCATGGATGAAAGGGAGGCGAAGGGTGGCAACCACTAGCAACCCCGATCACACGAGCGCAAGGCAAGTGAATCTCTCCCTTAATCTCTCCCACACTATCTCTCTATCTCCCGATTCTTTGCGGCAGAAGAAGGCAAGAAGGCGATGGCAAAGAGCAAAGGAGCAACTATCAGCCGCCGGCGACCCCCATATTTATAGGGAAGGGAAGGCAAACCGCCGGCCTAGGCAACCAAACCGACTCGGAATGGACGGCCCACGATGGAACGGAAACCGCTCATCCAACGGCCAAGCCGCGGTGGAACCGTCAGGCGCATTAATGCACCTTGACGGAGCCCTCGATCTCCGCCCCCCGACAAGAGGATGTAAGGCCGCGTCCCCATCGGGACCGCAACGCCGCGCCACCTTGGGCGAGCGACTAGACGCCTCGTCTTCCGGTCGAGGGGGTAAAACCGTCCGGCCACCCATATCCAGGCGCGCGCCCGACCACGAGGGCAAAAAAGTCGATCCGTTGACGGTTCCGCCCCGGCGGAAACCAAAAGCGAGCCTCGGGCCGACACACCCTACGTTCTAGAGGTTGCGGGCCGGGCCCATGAGGGTTTTCTACGATCGCCTCGGGATAACCCGAGCCGGGGACGGGAGGGAAATGCACAACCAGCCTATACCCGGCCCCAGCTCTGGATTTCTGAACGTGTTTAAGGCCCCGGGGTTTGCTTATAGAGATGTCCCATCCGTGGAAGGCCCACAGCCCTCGGGGGTTGGTCCGCCCAAACCCCGGATCTGCTAAGCGGTCCGCGAGGTTCTCATGGGGTGAATCCTGGATCACATAGCCGACCCTTGCTCCGCAAGGGCACGGGCACCCCGCTTAAACGGACCCGCTACAACGCTCACCGGAGCACGACACATTCGGGCTTACGGGGCATTGTGACGTGTCTCCCCTCCTCCTCCCTTTCGGGAGGGCGACGGAGGAGCGTATGATCAAAGTCGAGGAGGCCCTGGTCGACCTTGCGCACATAAGCGCGGGCCTCGGGCTGCCCACGCAAAAATGAACGGACTCCGCACAAATAAGCGCAATTTAAGAGTCTGTTTTGGTCTTGCCGGCGTGCGAGATATAAAAAGACCTCGAAGAAATCCGCCATTCCATTCGAGGCCTCGGGGGCTACAACCAGGTGCGCTCGCAAGACCCATTGTAGACAAACCACCCCGAGAAACAACAAGGCGACGGGAACGGCGGAACCCCGGCGAGTCCTCACTCGCTCGGGGGGCTCGGGGCTACCGTCGGTGACCTAAATATTGGGCCCCGAGACATTCTCCAAACCGTGAGAATTTGCCGGCCCGCCAAGGCCCCAGAAAACCTAGCCCGCTATCATCCCGCACGGAGGAGGGACGGCCCGACGGACGATGGACCAGGCCATGGAGCCACGACGCTCACACGACGACGGAATCGGCCTACGAGATGGCCTGGCGCAGCGGCCCACAAAGCGGCCCAAATGGAATCACCACGACGCAAAGAGCTTATTACGCTCACGAAGGACAAGGTCAAGGACCTCTCGCAAACAACGAACCATGACGTTCCACGCCGACAAAGCGAGCCAAACCATGGCTCTGGACTCGACCACGCATCTCCGTTTCGCCCGAGGTCGGCCTAGCTCACCGGCCCCCGAGAAATCTCCGCTTCCGTCCGGGGGTGGCCTAGCTCACCACCCTCGGGCGCAAAACCTCCGCCTCGCCCGAGGGAGACCAGCTCTCCATCCTCGGGTGAGGCGTACCAACTAGCCCGTCTAGGGTCGCCGACCCTCGGGCGTGGGAGGTTCCGTCCGGAGGAAGGAAACCCGCCGCATTCAATGCGGTCGCCGCGGCAAAGCGGGCGCCCGGTGCCATCGATTACGCCCGGTCATCGAATCGCGAATCGTCTCCCCAATCCGACCGATGGGGACGCAAAGCTGAACCCGGTGACATGTTACGCCACCCGGCACGGAAACCGGGATGACACCGTGTATTTCCCGAGCACCGTCAAAATGCCACGATGGGCGGACCACCGGGCACGACACGCATAGCCGGCGACCTGCGGGACCGGCCCCTCGCCATGCGGATTGTGAGGGACGCCTCACGGACCCTCGGGGCCGCGCCCGGAGGGCGGCACGTCCACCATCGGATCGGGACGCGTGTCTTCGTCAAGCGACATCCAAGCCAGCCGACCCCTCGGCGGCGCACATGCAACCGGTGCAGCCTCGGGAATTAGCCACCTAGGTGTCCACCGGTGTAAACATTATCTCTCTCCTTCTCCTATAAAAGGGGGAGTAATGCCTCATTAGAGGGGATTCGATTCGAGCCCGCTCAACTCCAGTTCACACGGAGGAAACCGCACACCACCACCACCATAACCACGATCGTGGGGCTTGAGACCCGCGTCTCTCCCCGCGGCCGCTGTAACCCCCTACCGCAGGCTCACCTTTGAGCGCGAGGTAACACGAGCGGGACACACCCCTTCGGGCCGGACGTAGGGCCCCGTTGGCTGAACCCGGGATAAACCGCTGCGTCCCGTGTCCATCTTGCGCTACGCCATCGAGGGAGGAGGCACACGGCTTATAAATTCTTTATTGCCGGCACCCGAGGCACCCACCGTTCCTCGAAACGCCGACAATATAGGTTACTGTTGGAGCAGTGTTTTTCATCCTTTTTTTTTTTCCAAAATTAGGATTGTGAGGTCATATAGGGTACTGTTGAAGTTGCTCACCCATCCCCTCTCTCAAAAATCCATGACTGCCAAGATTTTTTGTGGTTAATTTGTACACATCCAATAACTTAGTATGCTCCTATATCAAGGTTAGTAGTTCGGTTTTTAGGTTAGGATTTGTGGGTTATTATGTTCTATATAATATAATTGTAAATGGTCTTTAGGGTGTGTTATGCGATTGGGTGGTACTAGTGACCGTTCCAAAATGGGTATCCCGCGCTGCTAATACCTAGAGTCGCACTAGGAAAGAAATAAATCATGGAGATTTTACAATAATTATATCTGGGTCTTAAATTGGTGGACCCTAAACGTTTAGCCTGTAGTTTAAGAAGAAAAAAATATTAATAATGCAAATAAATGAACTTTTCTTTTTAAAACTTACTGTATAATAAAAGAGTATTTTCCATGGATATAGAAAATCATAAAGTATCAGATGATTGATGGTTACTGATAAGAATTTGGAAAGAAAAGAGGTAGAGAAAAGGAAAACAAAATAAAAGCACAGCGCGAGTGGAATGGGCCTTGAGAGATACTCTGAGTTGGGCCGAGCCATTATATTCTCTAGGTTATATATAAATAAATATTATGGGCTTAAACTTTCTCTGTGATCGCGGTCGCCCTAGTTCCTAGGACACGACACCACGGTGGACTCGTGGTAGCGCCGCCGCCGCCGCCGACGAGGTGATCCTTTTAAGCTTTAACCCGGTCTCCGCATTCTACGCTCTGATCCTTTGAGCCCCTTATGTACTAAGCATGTATGGATCAGATAAACGAAACTGTATCAAGGCTTGTTTAGATTTATTTATATGACAAACTGATATCCTTGTGTTGTTCTTTTGGCCTGACAAATTAAATATAATCAACTGAGCAATATCATCATACTTGTTAGGCTAATCATTTGCATGCATGTTCGATTGAATGTCTTCACACCCATCATTGGCCGTTCCGCGTGTTACAGTCTGTTTACAACTGCTACTGAAATCTGTTTTTCTGTGTGCTGTGTTTAGACAATGCAGATCTTCGTGAAGGACATCATTGGCAAATTGATTCCCATCGAAGTGGATCCCTCTTGTGACACGGTTGACAGCCTCAAGGCCAAGTTTGAGGAGTTGACGGGGTTTCCTTTCGAGGTGCAGCGCCTTTTATTCGTCCCTGTAGGTCGCAGACCTAGGATTCTTGTGGACGGGCAGAAACTCTCCGAGTACAACCTCGAGGAGGCTTGCACCTTGCATCTTTCGATGCAATCTGGCCCGTGTTATGTCTGTTCACCCCCATCTACGTACAGATCGTAAGCAAGACCATGGTGCTCCAAGTGGATCCGTCAGACACCATCTGCGACGTCAGGAAAAAGATTGGCCGGCACCAGAACCTCTTCTACGGCAACGAGAAGCTTAACGACGATCGCACGCTTGGATACTACCGCCATGCAATCCCAAACCATGCTACCTTGTACCTCGACTACAGCATAATGCAGATCTTGGTGAAGATGCCCGATGGCAGGACCATTACCCTTGAGGTAGAGCCCTCGGACAAGATCAGCGATGTCAAGGCCAAGATACGGGATCAGCAGAGGATCATCTTTGACGGCGACCAACTCAGTGACCAGGAACGCCAGCTTGGCTCTTACGACAAGATTCACAATGATTCGACACTCCACCTTGACCTCTGTCCTCCTCCACATGGTGGAAGCATGCAGATTGCCGTGAAGACACTCGCTAGCACTGACACTGGCAGCGGGGAGGGTTTGGTCAAGTTGAAGGTGCTTGTTAGTGACAAGATTGGCGATGTCAAGGCCAAGATTCAGGACCTGCAGAGGCTCCTCTTTGACGGACACCGGCTTGTGGATGGGCAGACGCTCGCCGATTGCGGTGTCCAGAACGAATCCACGCTGCAGCTTCACTGCCCTATGCACCTTTCTGTGAAGACGTTCGCCGGCGAGACGGTCACTCTAGAGGTTGACCTGTCCAACACCATTGGTGATGTCAAGGAAATGCTCGGCAGCCACCAGAGTCTCACCTTTGACGGCAAGGAGCTTGAAGATGGGAAAACGCTTGATGAGTACGATATCCATATGGGTTGTACCCTTCACCTTATTAATGGCACCAATGCCAAGAAGTCAAGTGCTGAATCTGATCATGTATCTGAAGCTTCTCAAGATGAACGAGCTGTTGCCGACAAGATCAGGAAGAGGAACAGTGAAGCAGCACCAAGGGCGCGAAGCAGCCGAGCCCGAAAGGCTAATTCGCGTGTCGTCGGGCAAGATTGGGTGTAGTCCTTTGCATAAGTCCATCGTGTCTAGTTACGCCCATCTCGCGTTTTATGCTTTGCAACGCCCATGTAACGGGCAGCGGAAGCCACCGGCTCTCCTATGTTGTAAATCAACATATTTACCATGTTGTAAGCACATGGGCACTCATTTAGATGCCAGATGGAAGCTTTGTTCTAGCTTGAGATGATTGCCGGAAGGAATCATTTATTTCTTTGGACAATTCAATGTCCAAAAAAACAGCAACTAAAACAGATGTTAAAGGGCACTGAATCTATATAATGAAATACTGATTTTTTCAGATGCATCTAAAGAAACAAATGATAATAAGATAATAAGACTATAAGTATCATAATAGTAGACTATCCAATACTAATTTCTTCACCGAGGGAACCAACAGGAAGGAAGCATGGCAACATAGTTTGAAAATTTTAACTGGACACTTCAATGTCACACTCATAAATCACAATTATGCACGCTAATGCTTCGTATCTAAAAAATTAGAATGGCAGGCAGTGTCATTCATTACAGAGCTAGTGCACTGAGGGATGGGAAAAACTGCCATTAGCTTTGATCTGCCAGTAGAACGGCTCTGGTCTCTGGACATCGATAAGCTTTGGACAGTCATGCTGCCCATGCATGCATGCATCCCTCTGCAAGGAATCCCAGCACACTGTTCGATATTTGGGCAACCACTGCTTCCTCTGTTTCTTCGTCTTGAAAAGTCGAGCTCCCTGTTTCCCATGCATTCCACGGCGCACTGCAAAACACACTGCACCTACCAAACCTAGCTGCATATGCCTGCATCCACATTTGTGAGCTCCTCTGCCAAGATATACAACCTAGCTATATATATATATATATATAGACCTCCCCGAACGCCTCAAGTTCCTGTTCGGCTGGCTGTTCAGCTAGCTGATGCTTTGTGAGAAAGGTACTGCTGGGTGGCTGGGGTTGGGCGATCTTTGTGAGAGAAAAATATCGCCGACCGGCCGGGTGATAAGCCAAGCGAACAGGGCCTTCCACAGCATCTAAAACAATCAAACCTCCGCCGCCATGGCGTCCCGACGCCCTCTTGCTCTCCACCCGCTCGTGGTCGCCTTCTTGCGCTGCTCTCATGCCTCTCCCGGCGCCACCACGGCGGCGACGGGCCAGGTGACGGTGTTCTCGGGGCCGGAACGGCGGCGGGCACGCTCCGCGAGGCCTGCGACACGGGGCTCTACTCCACCGTCGTCATCTCCTTCTACAGCGTCTTTGGCCCGCGGCCGCTACTGGGGCGACCTCTCCGCCACCCGCTGTCCGGCGTCGGCGCCGACATCAAGCACCGCCGGTCGAAGAACATCCTCGTCCTCCTCTCCATCGGCGGGCGGGGAACGGCTACTCCCTCCCCACCTCCGCCTCCGCCGCCGCCGTCGCCGACAACCTGCGAACGCGCACCTCGGCGGGCGCCGGAACGGCGTGTACCGCCCGTTCGGCGGCGCCGCCCGTCGACGGCATCGACTTCTACATCGACCAGGGCGGCCCGGACCACTACGACGAAGCTGGCCCGCCACCTCGACGGGTACAACCGGTTCTACCGCGGCCGGAAGGGTGTCGCGTCGACGGCGACGCCGCGGTGCGGGGTCCCCGACCGCCGGGTTGCGGCGGCGCTCGGCCACGGGCTGTTCGAGCGCATCCACGCCGGGTTCTACGGCAACAACACGTGCACGCTGGGGAAGGGCGGGGCGTGCGGCGTGGTGGCGCAGTGGGAGAAGTGGACGGGCGGCGTTCCCGAGGGCGGAGGTGTACTGGGCCTCGCGCCGGCGGAGAGCGGCATGCCGGAGGGGGGCGCCCGGGCACCGTCGCGGTGTACCTCAAGTACCTGTACTACGACCTGCTGCCCAAGGTGCAGAAGGCGGAGAACTACGGCGGGGTCATGGTCTGGGACAGGTTCGCCGACAAGAAGACCCGATGGAGCGGCGTCGTCAAGGGATGGGCATGATCGTATCTGTATATCGCTTAGCTACGGTGATCGAGCTATTAGTGTGACATGCGTGTGTACGAATAAAACGGCATCCGATCCATACGATAATGATGAGGATGTGAACTCAAGTTGTGTGTTGTTCTAGTCAATGTAATAAGGAATATGACGTGAACTGATGAGGAGGTGACAATTTTGGTTCCCCTGTTGACGGTTGACCCCCAACGTATGTGGGCTCAATTTGCATTGGGCCAGAGGGGATTGGAGCACACACACGACGGCCGAATTTGCCTTCGGCCAGTGTACTGTGGTCTGCCTGTTTGGTTGCCGCTGCAACCGGCCACGCCGCCGCTGGTCTGTGGCCGCCACACTTCGCCACGGCCGCGCGCGCAGTTATTGCTATCAGCAGCAAGCAAAAGCGACGTCAGTGAGAAAACGACAACAGCATCGTACTAGTAGCCAGACTGCTTCTGTCCCTACGTGATGTACCTGCACCCACTCTCTTCTCTCCCTGCACCCACTCTCCCTGCTGCCGTCCCTACTGTACATGTACCTGTTGCTGTAGACTGCCAGAGCGCAGCAGCAAAAGACAACTGTAGCGTGGCGAGCAGCGCGGCGCCATCCAAACAACTGCCTGCGCACCATGGCGGCCGCGAGCGTGGCACGGCGAGTTGCGGCCGTGAACCAAACAGCCCCTCATGAATCTTGACCTGTGGTCTGAAGAATATGCTCCCCAAAGTTTTTGCACTCACTTCCACTGTTCGATTTTTTTTTTTTTTTTTTTTTTTTTTTTTTTTGACAGCACACTGTTCGATATTTGGGCAACCACTCTCCTCCCCCCGCTGAAGTTGTTTGTTAAAATGTTGACTTCATCTCCTAAATAAGCCTAATGGGCTTTAAATTATGTTGGTTAACCCGTTTCCACAAGTTGCATATATAGGACCTCAGTTAATAACCGCACCTTTCAATAAATCATATGCTTATAAATCGGTTAATAGGCATATAAAAGAAAGAAAAAATATCTTTTTGGACTCTGGCCTCTTTTTGTGGGCTATTTGGTGTACACATAATTATTTGATTTTTGAGGAAAGAATATTCCTCCATCGTTTTTAGGGAGCATGTTGACTATGAATTTGATCTCTGTTGCAGCGTGACGATGTAAGGATTGTTCTTCTTTGCACGATTTTGTTAAAATGGATGGATAATTAATAGTAGACTCTGATTTTGATTATCCTTTTGTATTATATACTGATTTTTATTTTATTCCCAATCAGTATTTGTGTTGAGAATAATGTAAAAACATATGATGGACACATTTTTCTCTTCTAAAAATCAAGTTAGTTGAATCATGCAAACGTGCAGACAACAAGGTTCTGGGATTCAATTTGAGAAAAATTGATCCTAACCGAAATGGACAAATTTCAATAGGATTTTGGATAGATTTTGGGAAATATTTGAATTTTGAAGCACTAAATTCATTCTGGGCTCTCCCAAGATGGACGAATTTTGGCAACATTCGGACCATCTCGGTCCAATCCCATAACCCTGGCACACAGACCTTTTGATCTAATTTTCTTGTGTTGACATCACATATTCAAAATTGAGAAAGTACCTACTCTGCCACAGTGAAGATCTAACCACCAGATGCACTCTTCAATCTTTCAATTCGCTGTTCCCCTGTAGGAATCAGTCCTCATCGCTCATGGGCCAGCCCAAAGCACGCAAATTTCACCGGACACGAACATGGCTCGGCATGACCAATTTCGTGCCCGTGCCGGCCCAGCCCAAACTCGTGCTAGTGTTGGGCGCCATTGCCAGCCCGTAGTGTCGGCCCAGCCCGGCACGAAGTCAGCCGACCCGACGCGGCACAGTGGGCTGGCACACGGCCCATGGCCCATCTGAGTCAACTGGCCCAAGTCGATGGCGTATAATGCGGCCGCACGGCCGCACCCACCCCCAAACCCTAGCACCTAGCACAACCCCCATGCGCAGCCCGCGGAGCCGACTCGTTGGGGGTGAAGGCGACGACGGAGGAGGAGGGGCCTCCCTCCCCGGCCGAATCTTCCTCCCCATGCCGGCCTCTGCCTCCCTGCGTTGGCAAGCCTCCCTCCCTCACCTTCCTCTCCGTCGGAGGAGCAGGGGCCCGACGGCGGTGCTGGCCTCGACTCCATGGCCGGCGGTGCTCGAGGGGTCCTCGCCGGTGCGCTTCTCCACCTCCGTCTACTCCTCCCTCTCCTCTCCGCCTCCAGCAGCGGCGACCGGCCTCAATCTAGAGGCATGCTTCGAGATCCGCCCGCGACATACCGAGTCTCAATCGTGCGGGGCCGGGCGCGCGGGGCGGGCGGAGATAGCGGCGACTTGGCCGTGTGCCCCGGCGTTGTGTTGCGGGTCGGCGGGGCATGATCGCACGATGGGCCGTCACCGTGCCATCGCGGCCGGGCACGGCACGGAAATTCGCCCGTCGTGCTCGTGTTGTGCTCAACGGCCAGCCCGTAGTGCCGCCCAGCACGGCACGAAGTGCTGTTCGTGCCGCACCGTGCAGTGCCGCGGTCGTACCCGTGGCGTGTCGTGCTGAGCGGCCCATATGACCATCTTACGTATAGTATTACAACCGAGGGATTAGCTAGGCTTAAGTAAATGGAAGTCCTTAATTAACATTCACATCTTATCAGACTTGCAGGGCGACACACAGAACATGAATAGTCTAATATTCATCTCGTCCCACTCAAAAAAAAAAAAAAAAAAAATCATCTCGTCAGTCAGATCATAACCACTACCAATAAAAATATGCACTTAGTACAAAGCGAAACATGACGATCTGACTTTATACCAGCTTGTCCTTGGTACTCCAATGGCATCCCTCCGAAAAAGCTTTTCTGTACCTTGAAGCCCGGGTGGTTTCAGTCCAGTCCATCGATCTGCACCGGGTCGCGTGAGATCTCTGCCACCGAACGGCGTATTCGCGAGTAAAAAATTGAGTTGGCTACGTATTGGCACTGTAGCAGTCAGGTAGAGCTGCACAAAAGGGACCGGTTGTACAGTGAGATTAGACATAAAGTTACTTCGAGAGATGTGAAAGGCAGATGACTTTTGAGAGCAAAGCTGCCGCAAGCATCACAGACCCTCGGGGACGGGTTGCCCTTGCATCCTGGACCACACAATCTAGACTAGGATTTTTTTATTCCTAGTGTCGACGTAAAGTTAGGGGTTCACATCAACACACCGAGAGGGTGCTTGGGCCACCTAAGGTTGCACACAACCTTGAAGCGGCGAAAGCACCGCAGGCGTGGCCCAAACCGATCTAGGGATCGGTAGGGGCGCGTGGAGCTCGGTGACGGCCGGAAGAACCTCGAGCGCACCTCGGGAAGACCCGTCGGGAGGGCGCACGTGAGGGGGTGCTCTAGGACCAGCGTGGCCGCCTAGAACGCCGACGAAGAACGCGGAGTTTGCCGCCGAAACAGCCAGGATAGAGGGGTTGAGAGAAGAAGATGACCTACAAACGGGATAGGAGGTAGATTGATTGTCGATTGGATGTAGATGGGATCAAATCGCCATGAACCTCTTTATTATATAGAGGAGGGTGGCCTTATCCTTTTAGAAAACCGTCCTTGACGTTTCCAAGCATCAAAACCGACCTAAACACGATTGGAAACAAATCGGTTCGGATCTCGTGACGGACATGGGGTCAAGTCGGCCGACCGGACGCCGATCGGCCCCGACCGGGCGCTCCCGGCCAACGGGTCCGGCCGGTTTTTCCGATGGTCTCGCGGCCCGATCGCTGGCGTAACCTCGACCGGACCACGGCACCGGACGCCGGGCCGGACGCATGGGTGCTTCCGGCCGATGCCCCCAAATCGGCGATTCCACCGACCGCCGGACTCACGGAGGAGGTGGCCGGACGGTCCTGGTCGGCAGTCCGATCGGTTTAACGAAAGGTCCGCAAACCGTCGTGGGGCGCGGACCGACCGGACCGACGATTCGATTCGTCGGACCGGGACGCGCTGTGAGTCCTGGTCATGTTCCGAGAGCCCTTTTTCGATCCTCCTCGAAATTTGCGGTGACTTGGACCGGACGCGCTGCGCTTGTGACTGGGCCGACGCGCTGTGAGTCCGTATGGTCTAAGTCCGATTTTTACCGTGACTTAGACCACGCCATTTTTGGGTGTCAACACCTGGCTTTGGCATGTCTGCACGTCGCTGTCGTTATCCAGATATACTTCCTCCCACAGCCGCCCAGACCGGCGCGCCATCGCAGCACGATGCGGGACGCCCGATATGGGTTTATCGTTTTTTTTCCCGCTAGGGACGGTAACCCGTGCGGGGCGTCCCGCTTCGGCGCGCGGCGATCGCCAAATCCAACGTTGTCCCGCGCGCGCGCTTACACCCCGCCCGCCCCCACCTCGCATCGCAAGAACAACGGCTCCCCGCGCGGCCGGGAGGAGCAACGGCGGCACGCCGGGATGACGCCTCGCCGGCGGTGATCCGTAAGCGGGGGAGAGAGAGAGGCGCGCGCGCTGAGAAAGAGGACGCGCGCACGAAGCTCCGCCGCCGGGAGAGGGCACGGCCCACGCCGTGTGCGGAGCTCACCCGCGCGCCCGCCAAAGCGAGGGATGGGTCGAGCTCCACCCACGCCCGCCCGCCCCGCCCGCCCGCGCCACCCGCTCCACCCGCCGGGCCGGGGGCGGGTCGGGGAGCTCCTACTCGATGTCGCCGGGAGGAGGGGGGGCGGACGGAGGGAGGGCACACGAGGAGCCGCCGGAGGCCGGTGTGGCGGCGTCCCGCCGTCGCGCCGCCGGCCTTCCCGTCCCGTCCGCCGTCGCGCCACGGGCCTCCCGCCCCCCTCGCCCGCCTCCCCCTCGTGGGGGAGATGGCCGGACCTCGGGCTCGCCGGCCTTGGGAGAGGAACGGGACGGAGGGGGCGCCGGGCGCCGCCGCCGCTACCGCAGATCCGGCGCCGGAGCTCAAGCTCATCCGCCGCCATCCATCCCGGGCTCCCGTTCGCCGCCGCCCTCCTCCGATGGCTCGATCCGCCCGCCCCGGGGGGCCGCCGTCCCCGCGGAGAGCTCGAGGGGGCACCGCCGCCTCTCTCCTCCGCGCCCCGCCGCGTCTTTGCGCCGCCCGCCGACGGGATGCTCGAGATGGGTCCGGCGAGAGAGAGAAGGTGGGGGCGTGCGGGCGGTGGAATGGGAGGGAGGATGCGCCGACGAACGGATAAGGGAGAGGGAGTGGAAAAAATCTCTGACGCGTGGGTCCCACGAGGTGGTTGTTGGTATAGGGTACGGGATATAAGGGATGACGGGTGCGGAAAAATTGGTACTGGATTGTAAAATCTCGATGACTAGGCAGAAATATTGCTTTTATGGGATGAAAATGAAAATGGAGTACCACGAGTGGATAGCCTAACGCTGACCGAACCTGATCAGCATATGTATACCAGGTGTGCAGTTTGAGCGCACACTGCACATGTAGTTCTCGTTCACTGTCCCGGTCCCCTACACTCGGTGATTCAAATTTAATATTCTGTCTAGAGTTATTTTTAGTCATTTTATATTTCTGTTGTAGTTCAAGCTATGTATTGAACATGCTCCCGTAATCATTTACTAACATCTCACGATTTAGCCATTTTAAATTGATATTCCTACTTAATTTGAATCACATGATTATACGTGTACATGGTGGATACTAAACATGATTATCAAAACAATAAACATGATTATAAGCGTACACGATAAGTACCAAACATGCTCATTAATTGCTCATCACGAATCAATTTTTTACCTGTTTAGTTCACACAAAAATTCCAAAGATTCCAAAAATTTTCGCATCGCAGACCGTGCCACCTCTCACATGACACGCTTTCCAATGCAAAAATTTCACCACTTTCACCAAAACTTTCACCATCTAAGGCCCCATTTAGTTCCCAAAAATTTTCCCAACTACCCATTTCGGACACTAATTAGGAGTATTAAATGTGGATTAATGACAAAACCCATTTCATAACACTTCTAAAATCGCGAGACGAATCTAACGAGCCTAATTATGTCATGATTAGACAACTCCATGCTACAGTAAATAATCTCTAATGACGAATTAATTAGAATTAATGAATTCGTCTCGCGATTTTCCGTCCATCTATGTAATTAGTTTTGTAATTAGTCTATGTTTAATACTCCTAATAGGCGAGCCCAAAAGTTTTTTGCCAAAACTTTTTGGCAACTAAACAAGGCCAAACAAGGCCTAAATACCAAGCTGAAAATTGTTTCTACAAAACCTACATGTAGGGTACTACAAATGCTCAAACAGCAAATCTGCTCTGCATGATCTCTTACACAATTAACTACATTGCAAAAAGAGGAGGAAAAACCATAAGCATTTGATTCTCATTGAACATCTAATGCTCCGTAGTTGAACACATCTCACAAACAACAAAAGAACAATAATTAAGTACATGGCAGAATGGAACGTGCTAATAAAAACATTAAAATCAAAAGTTTTCGATTCTTATGGAATATCTAATATGGAATATCTAATGATCATTATACTAACACATCAGATGAACGAGAAAAAGAACAATAATTAATGAACACAAAGTAGAACAGAACACGATGATGTAAACATTAAAATCAAAAGATTTTAATTCTCAAGCACCATCTAATGGTCAGGAGATGATTACCTGATCAACAACAACGTAGCAACTACTCATAATGAACAACATTTGCACTGCACGGATTCAACACTTACACAAATTTTTTACCTGCACACAAAATTCTTTTACCATTACACATGACATCAAGATAAATTTTTAATATATGAACAGATGGGAACACGTGATGTACTGCACATGCTCAACTACAAATTCATGGCTACTAACTTTCAACATTAACTTTTGACCCTACACAGCATATGAACATAGAAAGTACGGTAAAAAAAAGATGGGGACGATGAATAATGAAAAATCAACCTTGCGAGAAATCAATGTTGCAAAAAAAAAAAAAGAGAGAGAGAGAGAAGAGATCATATGTGTACAAATGAAAAAAATCTCACACGCGGACAAGCAAAACAACAGAAACTTGGCAAGAAATCAACCTTTGCTGAGATTAAAAGATGAGCGAGAGAAAAAAAAAGAAGACCCATGACATGAACATTGAAAAATGCGAGAGAAAAATCTTTGTGTTCACATTGGGGTACTAAACAGCCTTCCAAGCATGCTAATCCGACCTTTCCAATCCCACACTCCTCTAGCACTCGTCAGGTTTGGTACCGCTCAGTACCCGGAAAATGAAGAAGCAAGTAAGAAAATGGAAAAGAGTCACCGACAGGAAGCTGCTGCTCGTGGGGAGAAGCGGAGAAGCGGACCTCCGGTACTTGCCACGCTGGCCATCCTACGCGCCATCGCCAACCACCGGCAGAGCAGGGCGGAGCAGAGCGGCGCGACGGAGCTCGAGCAGCAGCCGCCGGAGCTCCGGCCCGCAGAGAGACAGAGAGCAAGGCAGCAGGAGAGGAGAGAGGAGCTCGCTGGAGAGAGGAGACGCCGCCTTTGAGACCCGCCGGAGATCCCGCTCGCCCCGGAATCGTCCGTCGAGCCACTCGCCCACTCGCTGTCGCCGCCACCACCGGAGCAGGAGGGCTCCGCGATGCCGCCGCCGCCACCGCACGAGCTGGCCGCGGGGATGGCCGCTGCCCCGGTCTCCCCTTCTCCCCAATCACGACGACGCGCGAGGAGGAGCTCCGCAGCCGCTTGGCTCGGCCTGGCCACCGTCGTGCCCGTCGCTTGGGGAAGAGAGCAGATGCGTCACCGGAGGAAGCTGTGCAAGCGTGCCTGCTCGAGCAGCTCGCCGTCGCGCCGTCCGTCCGCTGCCTATGTCGAGGAGGAGCTCTGTGGCGGGGAGCTCGAGGAGCCGCGTCCGCCATGACGCGCCCGTGTCGGAGGGAGCGAGGAGGGGTGCTGGCCGGCCAACGGAGGGAGCGACGAGGGGCGCCGATATGGAGGGGAGGCCCGCCGTCGGGGCAGCCCCTGATCCGGCCGCCGAGAGGGAGGGAGAGGCCGGATCCGGCCGCCGCCGCCGGAGAGGAGCTTCCAGCCGGCCTCCGCCGAGAGATCCCGCCGCGCCCCTGCTCAGCTCCCATGCTTGGCCTTGACCTGCTCCGCGTGCGGGGCGAGGCGCCGCAGAGCTCCATCCCATATCGCGCTGGTGAACCACGCGAGCCGGGCAGCGTCGCCCGTAGCGCCGCATACCTTCATCCTGCGCCGCGCTGGAGGGAGGAGGAGCGACGACCGGGAGAGGTGGGGCGCGACGGAGAGGGAGTAGGGGCGGCCAGCGCCGGGAAGAGAGAGAGGCCCCGGATCTGGATCTGAAACGGTGGAGAGTTGAAATGAATTCGAAATGGTGGGAGAGACAATTAATAGTACAACTCCGAGGGACGACAGGTCTGAGTACAGCATCGGTACAGGATTCCGTGGTACAGGAACATCTTCTGCGTCCATAATCACCAAGGCCTCCGCGGGTCTCCTCGCCGTACGCGTATTTGATACGGTTTGTCAGAAAAAGGGTCTGCACCCGACGCAGCGGTGCCAGGTGCTACCGTCCGGGCCGCTCATCTCGATTCGCGGCTGGAATCACGCATGCAGGGTCTGGATTGAAACTACCCGGGCTACACTCCACTAATAATCTTGATTCCATCCCCTCCTAATGATTGCCTCCACCACGCTTCAAGCCATGGAATCTTTCAATATATTCAGAATTTTAGATGAAGCACTAAGCAGATTAGAAAAAAAAAATATTCACACAGCACCCGGCTGAAGTAAAGGCGCAAAGCAATGGATGCTGATTCGACGACGATGATGGCAGCGACACTAGCCATCCTCGTCGCGTTCGTCGCTTCGCTCCCGCTGCTCTACTGTCTCCTCTTCGCCGGCGCCTATGCAAGACGACGGGTAAGCCCCTCCCTCCCGGCTCCTTCGACCTACCGGTCGTCGGGTAGACGCTCGGCCTCTGCGGCGCCCTCCGCGCCAACACCGCCGAGGAATGGCTCGCGCCGGCATGGGCGGCGGCCTACGGCCGTGTCGCGGCTCTCCTCTTCCGCCGCCCGACGGCCTTCCTCCTCGGCCTGCAGCCAACAAGTTCCTCTTCACCAGCTCGGCGGCCCGGAACAGCGGGGCCTTCAGCCGTATGGTCGGCCATCGCACGGTCCGCGACGTGGCCGGCGGCGACCATGCCCGCTTCTGGGTCATGATGGTGCAATTCCTCAAGCTCGACGCCATCAAACGGCACGTTGCCGGAATAGCTACGCCATATGGTAGGAGAACATTTGGGATGGGACGGGCGCCTTGGCACGCCAAATTGTCGAATGTATCAAAAGAATCTGAAATGCACTCAAATTCCGATCATGTTCTTTTCTGAAATGCACTCGAATTCCTCTGTATGAGACTACTAGCTACTGCATGCAGCCCATCCATAAATAAACACGCCAAATCAGAATCTTGCAACATCGATCGACACAATGCAAACAAACTTTACAGTTTTGGCTGTTGAACTTAATCCTTGCTGATCACCGTCATGTGCATACACTAGGACACCGCTTTCGTTTTTGCCTTTGTTAGCAAGTCTGTGCACGCCGTGGTGCACGTTAAATGAGCCCGCGCCCGCACGGCGCGCGCGCCCGTCGGCCGTAGGGACGGCGTGCGGTGTCAAGGTGACCATAGGATGGCGTGGCTCAGTAAAGACGTGCCCACCGCACATTCTAGTAGTTGGTTACTGTTGACACCTGTTATAACATAATATTATTAGCCAACTAAACATGAAATAAGGGCTTAAGATGAATATCAACATAAGTCTAGGGGTCTAACTAACATATTTCTACGAGTTTTGGTATTCTATTACCTTGCAGGGACTAAACAATAAAAGCAGATAAGAACGGTGAGAATCCGAAGAGTTTACATCTCATACGATGACAAGACTTGACCGTGAATCAACTCAACCCAAAAAGTGGACTAAAACATTCTAGAAGACACCAGGAGAAACGAGACACAGGTGTGGCTCAGACCCCTGGCGATCGCCAGGATCATCTCTGGCGACCGCCAGGTGGGTCCCACCTGTCGGCCTCAGATTTCTATGGCGGTTTACCACCGACATTGAGGTTGTATCTACACCGTTGTCCAAGGTCGGTTTGATCCAAGGGTCCCTGTTTATCGCCGAGGCCTATATAAGAAGACCACCACTCGACCCCGTGGCTAAACCCTAATTCGGTTGTAACTCAAACCAATTCAGTTCTACTCAAGTCCAACCAAGTCTAGTTCTTAAGCCCTAGTTCATCATATTAGAAGTAGTTAGCTACCTAGATAGCTCTAGAGGAAGTCAAGTTCATCTTGGATTCCTGATAGTCAAGAAGTAGCGGGAGCAGAGTTTCTCGTGGCTTCTCTCTTGTATCCAATCTATAAGTATATTTGTTGGAATACAATTGATATGACTTTGTTCTATATAATGATTATATTCTTAGTGATATGTATCCATGCATGCTATGATTATATATTTAGTTTAGTGAGTTTGTCTTATATCTTATGCATGGAATCGTATAGCATCCACTTTGATGATCACTTAGTGGGTGATAAGCAATGTGTAAACATGGTGTTTATACAACATTTATCTGCGGTTGCACCCTACATTCCGGGACGTGTCTTAGATCGTAAGAGTGACAAATCTGTTGAGTCCTTTGGAGTTCACCCTCCGAATGATAGGCCAAGTTGAGCCATAATTACGGTGACGATCAAGTTTCGTCCTTGATTGTCATTGGTAATGCTTACCATGTGTAGATGTATTGCAACCTTGCCATGATAGCTAGATGTATTTGCACTAATTGTAGTATTCATTGACATATGATTATGAGTATCTTAGAAATATTCTTTCTATTCTTTCTATGTCATGTTAATAGCTCATATGATACTAGTGGCATACCATGATCTTAGACTTGGGTAGTTATCATTTATTATTTATCTTTATCTTGTGACTTATCCTGTTATGAGTATTGTTTGGTGCATATGGCTACTCTGCATTATACAACTGCAAGTGGATCTCATAAGTAAATCACAATCTAAATCATTAGCCAACCCTATCTCTCTTACTTTCCATAGACTTCCCCTTCCCTGTGGTAAAATATAAATACGATACCTGGATAGACTCCCGGTGAAGTGCTACAGTGGTATTCCTATCTGTGCGCTTGCAGATATCATGTTCAATCTTTTATCAAGACCTATCAAGAATACCATACCCGCATTTCTTAGAGCGTTATTGCTAGGGTGACAGACTAGTATGTAGGTAATGCCTAGAAATAAGTGGTATACCTTGAGTACATATCCTAGTGAGATTAACTCCACTATGGATAATGATACTGAGATTACACCCCACAACTAACACCACCTAACTCCGCCTTTGTTGGATCGTGAGATTAATTCCACATTCTAGCTAACATGATTAGATAGATACCATATATATATTTCTCTCGCCTTCCTAATTTGGATCGTGTTAGAAATATCAACAGTTACTAAGTTTAGTCCTTTGTTTCCATAAGTACTCTGTTTAATACAACGAAAAAGCTACTGGTTGTTTTGAGCGGCACCAAACTCTGTTTCTCTATTCTTGGCGGCGTTCCCGCCGCTCACCATCGTCTCCGGCCACCTACCGGGCGGCGAAACTTCCAGTGATCTACGACAATTGGTATCAGAGCGGTTTTTTTTTGATAAAGGGATAGAACCCCTGCTTTTTATAGAAAGCATATAAGGTTGTCATACAGATTGTCTCGAACTCACTGGGGTTGCCAGCTTACAAAAAAGAGAGCTAAAAGAGGAGCTCGCAGGCTCGAAAAAGACTATCTAAACCATCAGCTACTTGAGGAAGTAATTTTCCGCATGAACAAGTGTCACATGCTCGCTTCTTCAGGTGGCTTGTCCTTCATCCTTTCCATGAATGCTTCCGTCCACCCCCTCGCCTGGATCACCCTCTTGTCTAGAACTCCTTGGTCAGTACATCCCAAAGAAGACCCGCCATTTCTTCAGGTTTGCAAAGATTTTGAAAAAAATTCATTGGAGTCTTTGGGAACGCCCTCGATAGCCATTTTGTTTCGCGTGGTCCATAGCGACCTCAGAGCACGGCTGCCAAAGAATGTTAGTTTTAGATTGTACATTTCACCGCCTAGTGGCGACCAATTATCGAGAAATCCGTAGGGTTTTGGGGAGCCTCTCCCCACCCGTGCGCCTCCCTCGCCCGTCCCGTGAATTTGGCCACGGACATGCGAAGAGGATGTGGTCGATGTTTCGGGTTTGCCTCATACCACACAATTGGTGTTTCCTTTCGATTTCATCCCCCCAAAGTCACCCCCGACCGGATCCTATCTTGGTATGCCTACCACATGAATACTTTAATTTTCATGGGTAGTTTGCTTTTCCATAGTCGTCTCGACCGTTTGTTGACTACACCACGATGGGACGTAAATCGTACATCAAACTTGAAGTATATACCCCGTATTTCTCCAAGGTCTAGCCGACTTTGTCTCGGTTATCATTTGGTCGTATTTCTTTCAAAGATAATCAGCAGCTCTCCCATTGCATATCCTCCCCTTGGCTTAACGGTGGCCGCTTGAAATCCATGATCCATTCGCCCCCACCCAAAGATTCACTAACCCGGGCATTGCTTGTCCCCTGCGGTACTCATATAGGCGTGGGAAAACGAGTTTGAGGGGATTTCCTCCACCCACACGTCCCTCCCGTAAGAGTGTGTTTTCTCTGCACTATTAACTTTGAATTTTGCCCCCCACTTAAATTTTGCTTTTACTTTCATAACCCCCGCCAATTGCGACCCCTTATTGTGTTTACAGAGTGCTAAAGTTCTATTGCTCAAATATTTCTTTTCCAACAGCTGACAACAGATATCCCCCTCTTCATGGTTATAGATTCTCCAGACCCATTTTATTAGAAGAGCTTCATTTAGCTTCCTTGTGTTTATGATTCCGGCCCCCCCAAAGTCCTTAGGCAGACACGCGTTTTCCCATTTCACCATGTGGTACTTAAAATTGTCACCATCACTCCCCCAGAAAATTTTTGACCTGATTGTGTCCATCTGTTGGTGGATCCCCTCGTGCAGCCGGAAGACACTCATTGTGTAATTGGGTATGCTGCTTAGGGAAGAATTGGTCAGAATCAGTCTCCCCCCTGATGTGAGGTTTTCCCCTTCCACGGTTGAAGTTTGTTTCTTAGCTTCTCTACAAAGCCCTTAAACACCCCCATGCCAATCCTTGTGTCGCTTATTGGGAAGCCCCGATATTTCATTGGCGGTCGACCTACTTTGCAATTCAAAGATGTTTGCTATGTTAATTTCCTCTTCATTGTCAACCCCAAAAACCACCACCTCGCTCTTGTGGTAGTTTATTTTCAGTCCGGATAACCATTCAAAGCAGTACAGCACGTATTTCATGTGTGCAATCGATTTTGGGTCACACCCGCACATCAGTATCGTGTCATCGGCATATTGTAAATGAGTGATGTCCCACTTCTATCAGATGGGGTACTACCCCTTTGATAAGACCTGCCCTCATCGCACTATTCATGATGTGTGACAATGTGTCTGCCGCTAGGTTGAATAGTAGAGGAGAGAGCGGGTCCCCCTGCCGCAAACCCTTGTGAGTTTTAAAATAGGGGCCATTTTCCCCGTTGATGTTGATGCAAACGCGCCCCCCTCTGACAGTGCTCATGATCCATTCTTTCACCTTCTTGTCAAAACCTTTCCTAGTCAGTACTTCCTCCACAAATTCCCACCTCACACTATCATAAGTTTTCTCGAAGTCAATTTTGAGGATCACCCCCGGTTGATGCTTGGTCCTGAGCTCATGCAATGTCAATGATTCTTTTCAGGACGAAGCTAGAGTTTGAGTGGAGCACACAAGTGATGGGATGATCAATGTCAAGCGAATTTTTGTTGTAGTATAGTAGACATACTCATTAGATTTTGATGCGTACAAATTAGAGTGTCAGATAGCTTATAGTGTGTGTTTAAGTAGAGTTTGACATTGGATTGTTTCATTAATGTTGTGTACTGGTGTATAAGCAAATCATATCTTGGTTTAATGGAATTATCTAATATGCTTTATTGATCATGTATGGTTGCTACGAAGAAGCAACCAAATATTTTTTATCACAATAAAGGATTCACCTACTATGGCAACCAAACAGTGTGTGGCAATAGAGGATTTCACCTATTGCCATGCTTTTTATGTGTGGCAATATTGTCTATTGCAACACCTATTTCGTTGCATATTGTAACGGAACCAACTATGTGGCAATTGGTCCTATTTATTGTAACACCAAACGAAATGTTACTATAGCTCAAAAAATGTGTTACAAGCTATATAATCTAGCACAATATAAAAGTGTTACTAGAACTAAAAAAATGTTACAACAGACAACCATTGTAACACTTCAAAGTGTTACTATAGCTCAAAAATCTGTTACAAACTATGTGTTCTCCCATAATGTGAAGTGTTACTAGAACAAAAAAAAAGTTACAACAAAAATCATTGTAACACTAAACAAGTGTTCCTATAGACAAGTAAATTGTGTTATAATAAACTACTTTATAGTAACATAGCCAATTGGAACACAAACACACATGTGTTACTAAAAGAACTAGTAACACTTTTTCAATCTATAGTAACACTAGTTGGTGTTACTATATACTTGCGCTACATTTCTTGTGTATATACATGCATCTAATATGTACGTGACAGGGACAAAGAGAGAAACCAATATCAACCTGCACAGCCGAAGACGAAGAGAGGCGTCATGGACGACGGGCTTGCCGATGACGATCGCGGGGGCCGTTGCCGGGCTGACACACAGGCTCACCGGCGGCGTCTCTGGTGGATGGAGGAGGATAGTCCGTCGACGGAGACGCATGGCCGGGCTGGCCTTTATATAGGCAGGGGCTAGGGTCCGGCCGGCCTATGCCAGGAGCCTCATCGTGCGCCGCCGCCGTAGTTAGTTGGAATATCTCTCGGCTGTTTAATTTGTTTGCTTGGCAGCCAAGATGATCAATACTTACGGAGTTTGAACTCGTCAATAGCTATCTCGGCCAAGTAACTACCTGACATGTGGGCCTGGCTAGTTGGATACGTAACGTCAGGCAGAGAGCTGGGCCAGACGCCCGTCTGGACTTGGTTCGCGTACAAGGGAAGGACGCCATGTATATGGCTGTCACGTTAGATAATAATGGCCGTTTCCACCGGGGGGGCTCCTATATAGCAAACGGGGAAGCTGAATAACAACATGATTTTAAAGCTCATTAAAGTCCACTAAGCCCAGTTAGAAGTATACATCAACATTACAACAAAATACGTTCAACATTTTGAGAAATACAGTTCAACATTTTGCAAAGATAAATACAACGCTCAACATTTTTTCTTGGCTACTTCAACATATCAATCAGATGGATTCAACATTTTCTAAAAGAACAATCAACATTTTGAAGTGTCTTTTTTTTTCAGCTTCTTCAACCTCGAGACAGTGGGCGGCAGCGACGGCGCGGCCTTCAGAGCTCCAGCCGTCTTGTAAGCATGGGGCAGCGGTCTTGTAGCGGCGCATGTGGGCGGGTGGAGGGGCGCCAGCAGGAGGAAGCTAGGGTTTGAGCACGAAGATCCAAGAGGTATTATTATTTGCACGAATCTCAAACAGTGAAAGCCAAATAGCAAACTAGCTACCGGAAGCTAGATAGGATTCCCGGTTTCCACCAAGCTATAATCCGCCACATACGTATTATTTCCTCTTAACAATAATACACATGAGCATGCATGCATACTTAAGAGTTACAGCGTGGCTAGCAATGCAAGTACGTAGAGCTCATGCAATTGCTAGCTTGCTTTCTTATCCCTTCTTGCTCAGGGGATACTATATACGACCCATAATAATAACATATATAGCTCGTATGATCATGCTAAGGATTTGTACAAAACCATGTCAAACATTTGCAACAAAACTGATTCACGGGACAAAGGTTGGTATTTACAATAAAATAACTTAAGACTTAGGCCGTGTTTGGATCCATGGGACTAATGTTTAGTCCCTTCCATTTAGACTAAATGAGGAACTAAAGACTAAACTGCATTAGTCCCATGGAAGGAGCTAAATGGCACTAAACCCTCCAAATCTCACCCCTACCCCTCATCAATGCTCTTCTCTCTTTATTTTTAATGCAGGGGAGTGGGAAATTTAGTCTTTTCAGATGTCTTTTTAGTCTCTCCATCCAACCAGGTGGTAGGACTAAACTTTTTAGTCCTGAGACTAATGGATCCAAACAAGGCCTTAAGAGGGGAATGTCAATCTTCAAAATGATTTATATGGGGTGGTTTACAATTTTTTACCTCATGTAAATATAAAAATTTTTCAAAATATCTTGAATTACATCCCGTAAAATGTGGAACTCATTTAAAATTATTTATAGGATAAAAAGAAAAAGGAAAAATGGAAAACACACTTTGGCCAAGCAATGCTAATTTCTTTTTTGAGCCACGCTTGGTTAGGCTTCTCCATTTCTGAGTTGGGCCTAAGGAGTCGATTTGGGAAAGCCCAGGCGCAGGCGGTGCTTCTGCTTCCTTCCTTTGCCGCCGCATGGATGCTAACCGCCTTCACAGGCACAGCATGCCAGCAGCTAGAGCTCCACCTTGCCGACACTTCCCCGCGGTTCCGCCGGCCCGGGGCACGCCGCCGGCCTGGCCTCTGCCACCACCACTCGGACCTCGCCGCATCGTATATTCCGGTACCCGCGCGCAACTCCGCCACTCTCTTTGAGCATACAGCGGATGACACCTCCGCCGCGCCGCGGGCAAGGTGTTCGACGGAATGACGCGCCGGGAATCGGCGGCCTCGCTGCACCGGTCGCGTGTCAGGTTCGTCGCGCATGACGATACGGAGAGAACTCTCGCTCGTCGTGGCGAACGCCAGGCAGTACGGAGCCCCGGTCTCTCCGGCTCCGCAGAAAACAAGCACATGGGATGACACAGGTAAAATTTTAACATGGTAGGGCTTGCAGTTGCGCCAGTACACTTTAAATTTCATAACACAATCGATACAATACAAGTAAAGCTAGGTTTGGAACAGCAACCTTACAAAATGAGAAAGGATAGACATCGATGTCGGAGGAACATTTCACCACGGAGAATGATGTTCTGAATCAAGGGAGCTGCTGCAATCATTATTAGTAGTCCTTCACGCAAACCTGGTTTTAGCACCTGCAACCCATGAGTTTAGAAAGGCAGACCGGTGCAAAGACACATGTTTCTCCCCCACAGAATTTGGATCCGACTGGAAACGAAAATTCCCTCGCAATCGTGTTCAAGGCAATGACAGGGGTGCTGTCGGAGCCAGCGCCATGGTTGTCGGAGCTGCCATCAGCTGAAGAACCAGCATTATGGCCAGCAATGTCAACACACCGGCTGCCCTCTTGCCACTCGCCATGCCCAACACGTCCACTGGCTATGTTTGTGGTCTGTTTCCTTAATTTTGTGTGTTCGAGTCGCTTTGATTTTGCTCCCAAAGTTCTCATTCTTTTGAAGGCGAAGACAATGGCTAGATCAGTGTCACAATTGGCAAAGTAAATACGGCGACAACCGACAAGTAGTCATCCTTTGTGCGGGACCATGATGTTCGCACATCCACGTATCCCCCATTTATTTATTTTTTTTCGACCGGGCCATTCACCCGTTTTTCATTAAGAGGAGGAAACCAAATCCAAATACAAAAGAGTTCATGATGCGAGTGGACATCAAAAGCGAAAAGAGAACAACAACCTATCTACTGGAAAAAAGTTTTGCGATTACATGATGAACAAACTATGCGACCAAGCAGGGAGAGGCAAGCGCAACCACTCGGGCCCGGCGCCGCTTCTTGCCTAGAAGGAAGCGCTCATGCCCTCCTGTTCACCTCAACAAGAGGCCCCGTGAAGCGGGCGCAACTGGTCAAGGGGCCGCATCCTCATGCCATTTTCGACCTCGATCCCCCATCTTCTTGAGCAAAACTCTCCTTGCACGGTCCTCGGCTGTGGAGCCTAGACCCACTCTTTGCGGCGAGTCGTGCGCTGCGTTTCGTACCAGCCCGGAGGAGTCTGGCGGCCGGCGTTTTCACCAAGGCCGGCGTGGAGAGCGTTGATAGCTCAGCGGTCTCGTGGCGGCTATGAACTCGTCAGCCCAGACGGCGCGAACACCGAGCTCAAAGGGGTGGGCGGCGCGCCCAACCTCGTCGCCCGCGAGCATCGGTGCCCCTGGCGTCGGGCAGGGAGGTCAGCCGGCTGCGGCTCGGACTCCTTCTTTTTGAACCTGGGTGGTGAGGCGGGTTGGCTACTGGTGCGGCGTCGATCTGACGGTGACTAGTGGGACCCGAGCTTCCGGCCTCAACAAGTCAGCCCACCCACGGTCGTCCACGATCCGGAGCGGAGGCGAAGGTGGCGTAGAAACAAGCCATGGCGACCTCGCCGGGCATCTCAAAGAGCGGGGCGCGATGAGGAAGGCCGCGAGCTCATCTAGCATGGGGTCCGCCCGAAGGGGACACCGCCGGCCTCGCCCGATCTGGCGTGGCGGTGGCGACGGATGAAGCCTGCGTGGGGGGCCACCCCGGGCATTTTTTTTTTTCGGTAGATGGTTGTGGGCGTCGGGTAGGCTCCTCCCTGGGCGGTGGCGGCGTGTGCACGGAGGGGGGCGGGAGCAGGTGGATTTGTCGAACTGGGCCCGCGAGGAGGGCTGTGAGTGGAAACCTCGAAGCGGCCGAGGCACCCCAGAGCCCGCGGGCGGGCGACCACGCTGTCCCGGTACTCCGGCGCCCAGGTGGGCAGCGGCGGCGCGCGATGCCTCGCGGTGGCGGCGAAGCGGTAGCGGCGGGGAGGTGCGAGCGCGTGCACATGCTCGTCGGAGCGGTTGAAGCGGCGCCCGACCCGGTCGGCGGGCGGCCTCGGGCGGTGAGAGCGACGGTGGAGCGGCGCAAGCGGCTGCAGCTGGGGAGGACCTCCTGCCCGACCTTGGCGGTGCGGAGGAGGCGCGGCGGTGGGGCCCCAGCGGTGGACGGGGCGTCACGCTACCATGAGCCCGTCTTGGTGCAAGCGTGCCAAGGCGGTGGACGGGGACGCGACCGCCGGTGCCTTGTCTTGGCTCGCCGAAGTCATCTTCTTCTTCTTGCGGCGGGGCCGCTGCGTTTCATCTTCATGGCGAGAGACGGTACCATCGCCGGGAACTCCATTGCCAGGAACCGGAAGCCACACCTAGTTATTTTCGATCGGTCACGGCCCGCCGGCTGGTGATCCACCACGAAGGAGCGCGGCCCGGCGTCGACACCCGTCCCGGGCGCGGAAGCGGCGGGACGGAGGCGGATGGCCTCGTGGAGGACCGGTGCCCCATGGCCATCGCGATGGAGGAAGCGGAAGTTGGCGGCGGTGTCGGCTCCTCAAACTCGTCGTCGGAGCGGTCGGACATGGGGATGTCGACCCGGCGCTCCTCCTTGGTCTACGAGACGGAGGAGGGGAAGAAGGGCGGAGGCCTCGATGGAAGGCCCTTGCCGGTGGAGGCCGTGGTCGAGGAAGGAGCGTCAGTCTCCATCCCACCAACTTCGCCCTCTTCGACCTCCCGGCGTTGGGGTTGGTGGTCAGAAGCGCGTACAAAGCCGGACAAGGTCGGGGCGGCAAACGGCGGCGTGGGACCCGGCGACGGAGGAGGCGGCGCCCATCTTTGTCGGAAGACGGGCGCCGACGATGGGCCGAGGAGGAGAAGATGAGGGCCAGTCTTGGCTTGGCCCGTCAAAAATTGACATGCCGGCATCGAGGTCACCAACCTTGGCCCGGGAAGATGCGTGTAGCCAGGCCTCCAGCGACTACGGCGGGGAGATGAGTGAGGAGCACAGCGGCGACGAGGTGGAGGGCCGGCGTCATGGGCCCGGGCTCTCGGTGGGCGAGAGCCGCAGCGACGGCGGGCGAGGTGCGGGCGCGGCCCCGGTGGCGATGCGCCCTCATCTGAGCGGCCGGTGGAGAGGGGAAGGCTTGGCCCCAGGATCAACATTCCATCCGGGGACATGCGGCAGCGAGCCTCCATGGGCGCGTCGCGGCCGGCGGCGGCCCGCGGCGGTAGATGAGGCGGCGAGGCGAGAAGGCGGCAGCGAGCGAGGCGGTGGCACCCGGCCCGGCCAGCTGGCGGCAAGGCGCGGTGCCGCTGGCCCGAAGCGACCAGCGGCGTGGCGAGCCCAGCGGTGGTAGCTCGGTGCTGCGCCATAGCGGCGAGCAGCGTCAACCACGGCGGGGAGGCGGCGGTGCTGGCGGCGTGGTCACCTCCGGCGACAGCGCGGCGAGCGGGCGGAGGCCGCTGCGGCAGCGGCGCCCCCAACCCGGGAGGAGGCTGGGTGGAGGCGCCGAGCTTCGGGCCCGGCCCGGAGTGCCCACCGGCGGAGCGGCGCGAGAGGTGCCGAGGCCGCTCCGGGTGGAGTGCTTTCGATGAGGGATCTTTGGAGCTCCTCCGCCCGGCTCCATGGATTGATAGATCGGGCGGGGGCGACCTCGGGATCTGCGCTCGGAGGAGGATGGGGAGGCCTGCTAGGGAGGGGTTCGCCGGTGGTGGGCTGGCGGCGGCGTATTCGCCACGGGCAGGCAGGCAACGGTCGGGAGGGTCGGGAGGGCATCTTCGCCTGGAAGACGGTGTTGGGTGATGCAAGGTGAACACATCCCCCATTTATTTAATCACCAAACATGTAGCTAGAGAAGAATACCACCCCTCTCTTCCTCCCCAAAACGAATTGCTACTAGTAACGCCTAGGTTCGTGGATTATTGGAACAACAGAAAGCAACTGCGAAAGCAAAATCGATGTCAGAACATTTCACCATGGAGTGACTTGATGATTGAAGAAACAACACAAATGAGGAAGCAAACGTCTCATTAGTGATTGGTCCGCCTTGCAAAACATGAAAAAGACAACTAAAATAGCTTTTGTAGCATGGGCTGATCAGATAGAAGAATTTGGACATCCGACAACCATCAGCGGGTCTGGATCCAGCAGCGGGTCTTCAAGCAGCAGGTCCCGCCACAGCAGTCAACTCTTTCATCACCTTCTTCAACTCTTCGTGCTCCGCCAGTAGCTTCCGCGAGGACTGCATAGACGTGAGAAGATCAGATTCACCATCGAGGCGCATTTTCTGCTCCCTCGCAAAACTCATGATGCAGCTCCTCAAGTTCTTCGGTGGTTTCCTCGTGGGCTGCCTGTTCATGGTTGAAGGCACATTTCCAGTCAGTCACCAGCTCTTCCAGCGCGGCTACGGATTTTCAAGATCTGCAACAGCCCAGAACAAGTCAGCTGAGGGAGGCTCTATAAGTACTCAAAAACAACTAATGGATCTGGGCATTACCCCTTTTTCTTCTCACGGCGCAAGCTAGGTTTTGTTCTTCTGGATCACTTAAAATCCTTCTGGCCCGTGAGCTCCTGAATCTGGTTCGGTACTCGGCGCACGTACTATCATTTCATCGCCAAGTGGGAAGCAGCCAGCTTCTCTTTCCGCAGACTCTCTTCCTAGTGATTCCAGGCGAATCAGGGCGTCCGGCATACCCCTCCAGCATCTCTGACTTCCGCCTGTAGCTCTTGATGATAGCCTGCAGACAACACAATCAGTACTCGATCCAATCGTAACAATACAATTTGAGTACTTGGTCAATCAGGGATTTACCTCCATATATTCACTTGTGCGGCGATGCGATTCCATCACGCAGAGCTACATGATCTGAATCCAGCGGTGGAGTCTTCAAGCGGCAGCATAATGTGTCGATCGTTGCTCTTTCCAGCTGCTGAGGCCTCAGGGTCCCTTCATGGCCGCACTTCGCAGTGGCTCGGATCTGATATTTCAACCTCGGATCACCAAGGGGCTTCTAGTACCCGCCTTGCCTCCCCTGCTGACCGGCCTGCTGTGCTTTACGGTCTTCAACCGCATCCGCCGCTGGGTTTATCTGCATCCAGCACTCAGGTAGTGAAATCTTCAATTTCCACAATAAGCTCTGCACAGCCACGAGCATTTTCAGCCCGAGGGCTGTATGACGTTTGACTACTAAAGTATCGACTACTTGTGACAACAACATACCTACCATGGCGACATCTTCGTCCGCAGCTGGCCTTTCCTCCATCGTCTTGTCCTGGGGGAGGCGGCGTGGTCACAGCCAGCTCTGCTGAGTGGCTTCCGCCATCAGCGGCAGTACTCAGGCTCAATTCCCATCAGGCTCAAAGTCGGTAGATTTCCTGCATATAACAACATGGCGTCATGGTTGTGCGGCAAACGGAACAACAACACAAGTACTCAGTACTCGGACTACTTACACAGTTGATCTTGCCAAAAGAATTCTTGGTTCACCAAAGAATCAAGTAATCCTTTAGCGAACACAGGCTGTCTAGCGCAACCTGCATACTCCCAGATGGTGCAGCAACCACTTCAAGGCTCGATTTGACTGTTTCGCCCGCATGCTCCGCCTCCAGCATCCCTGCTGGGCTTCTCGACTACTTGTGGAGACTCGTCGTCCTCCACGTCTGCTGAGCCTCTTCGGTCATTGGCGACTTGTCCTGCGCGGCCGCAGCAGCCCGCTCAGCTTGTCGTCTCCTGCAGCACACACCAGATGTAACAAGTCACGCACCGCACTGATCCCTTGTCACATTACTTACATCCAGCAGGAGAACTCTTCTTCAGGTAGTTGAAGCCATCTTCGAGTTGTACACCTCAGGCGGCATTACAGAGGCTTCAGCACTATTCACTAGCCGCTTGCCACGGTTACATTTACCTTCCTCTTGGGCAGCGGCGGCGCTACAACTTCAGAACCTCCGCTGGCCTTTTCGATGAGGCCGCTTGAACGGGCCGGCGCTACTCCGACGCTTACGACTTCTGTAATGATCTGTCCGAGGATGCGGCTTCAAACGAAAAATATACGGAACAGGGCCCGAGTGCGGCCTAATGCCCAAAAGCCTGCGCGTACTTTAAATAAACTGGCCAAGAGAATGCTGTTGTTCGGATTCAAGTGGACGCCTCGATCTTGATTCAGGAAGCCACGGAAGAAATCTGAC